>CM063452.1:0-282500 GCA_032191425.1 Lymantria dispar
TCATACTCACCTGGTGAAGTGAACCCCCAACTGACGGCGGTGCTGACATCCATCCAGAGTGCGAAATTTATTCCTCTTTCAAACGCCACCAACAGCATCCCGATCGGCCGCACAGTTTCCTTATTTTAAGCCTATCCCTTTGAAAAATCGGGAATTTTTTCGAAATCTTAACAGTTTTCAGCGGTTTTCCGGAGATTTTTGTACCGAACCAGGTCCGGTTTTTTAGCTGACCGCGTAGCCCGTGACGAGGCGGATTTTTAGACACCCCACACGCGGGCATACGACGCGTCGCTCCCGGATTTTGGCCGCCCGAGTCCCTATTTATTCGACTTTTTTACTCTTCTTTCAGTTTCTTCTGCGTGCAACATCCCCGATTCGTAACATTCTCCTAATCTTTTTTCACCATCCGATAGCCTGTTTAAAGACGAACCCCGCAATATAACATTTCGGGGTCATCCAGGCTCGGGAACGATAAGGGAATTCATCTCCTCACGCCAAGTCGATAAATATATACCCCCTCCATATAATTGTTCATACTAAATCCACCTATACCCCTGCATTTTTCAATACATTCATACGCAATTTTTTAAATTTTTCACTAAACTCGACTGTTTTTCAATTGAATTTTATCAAAATCGATATAGCCATTTAGTTTACACAATATTTTGACATTTCCGGACGACCTGCGAGTCAGGAACACCTATAAAAGAAACATTATTAGTATTTAATAAAAAGTATAGTTACAATAGTTTTCATACTCACCTGGTGAAGTGAACCCCCAACTGACGGCGGTGCTGACATCCATCCAGAGTGCGAAATTTATTCCTCTTTCAAACGCCACCAACAGCATCCCGATCGGCCGCACAGTTTCCTTATTTTAAGCCTATCCCTTTGAAAAATCGGGAATTTTTTCGAAATCTTAACAGTTTTCAGCGGTTTTCCGGAGATTTTTGTACCGAACCAGGTCCGGTTTTTTAGCTGACCGCGTAGCCCGTGACGAGGCGGATTTTTAGACACCCCACACGCGGGCATACGACGCGTCGCTCCCGGATTTTGGCCGCCCGAGTCCCTATTTATTCGACTTTTTTACTCTTCTTTCAGTTTCTTCTGCGTGCAACATCCCCGATTCGTAACATTCTCCTAATCTTTTTTCACCATCCGATAGCCTGTTTAAAGACGAACCCCGCAATATAACATTTCGGGGTCATCCAGGCTCGGGAACGATAAGGGAATTCATCTCCTCACGCCAAGTCGATAAATATATACCCCCTCCATATAATTGTTCATACTAAATCCACCTATACCCCTGCATTTTTCAATACATTCATACGCAATTTTTTAAATTTTTCACTAAACTCGACTGTTTTTCAATTGAATTTTATCAAAATCGATATAGCCATTTAGTTTACACAATATTTTGACATTTCCGGACGACCTGCGAGTCAGGAACACCTATAAAAGAAACATTATTAGTATTTAATAAAAAGTATAGTTACAATAGTTTTCATACTCACCTGGTGAAGTGAACCCCCAACTGACGGCGGTGCTGACATCCATCCAGAGTGCGAAATTTATTCCTCTTTCAAACGCCACCAACAGCATCCCGATCGGCCGCACAGTTTCCTTATTTTAAGCCTATCCCTTTGAAAAATCGGGAATTTTTTCGAAATCTTAACAGTTTTCAGCGGTTTTCCGGAGATTTTTGTACCGAACCAGGTCCGGTTTTTTAGCTGACCGCGTAGCCCGTGACGAGGCGGATTTTTAGACACCCCACACGCGGGCATACGACGCGTCGCTCCCGGATTTTGGCCGCCCGAGTCCCTATTTATTCGACTTTTTTACTCTTCTTTCAGTTTCTTCTGCGTGCAACATCCCCGATTCGTAACATTCTCCTAATCTTTTTTCACCATCCGATAGCCTGTTTAAAGACGAACCCCGCAATATAACATTTCGGGGTCATCCAGGCTCGGGAACGATAAGGGAATTCATCTCCTCACGCCAAGTCGATAAATATATACCCCCTCCATATAATTGTTCATACTAAATCCACCTATACCCCTGCATTTTTCAATACATTCATACGCAATTTTTTAAATTTTTCACTAAACTCGACTGTTTTTCAATTGAATTTTATCAAAATCGATATAGCCATTTAGTTTACACAATATTTTGACATTTCCGGACGACCTGCGAGTCAGGAACACCTATAAAAGAAACATTATTAGTATTTAATAAAAAGTATAGTTACAATAGTTTTCATACTCACCTGGTGAAGTGAACCCCCAACTGACGGCGGTGCTGACATCCATCCAGAGTGCGAAATTTATTCCTCTTTCAAACGCCACCAACAGCATCCCGATCGGCCGCACAGTTTCCTTATTTTAAGCCTATCCCTTTGAAAAATCGGGAATTTTTTCGAAATCTTAACAGTTTTCAGCGGTTTTCCGGAGATTTTTGTACCGAACCAGGTCCGGTTTTTTAGCTGACCGCGTAGCCCGTGACGAGGCGGATTTTTAGACACCCCACACGCGGGCATACGACGCGTCGCTCCCGGATTTTGGCCGCCCGAGTCCCTATTTATTCGACTTTTTTACTCTTCTTTCAGTTTCTTCTGCGTGCAACATCCCCGATTCGTAACATTCTCCTAATCTTTTTTCACCATCCGATAGCCTGTTTAAAGACGAACCCCGCAATATAACATTTCGGGGTCATCCAGGCTCGGGAACGATAAGGGAATTCATCTCCTCACGCCAAGTCGATAAATATATACCCCCTCCATATAATTGTTCATACTAAATCCACCTATACCCCTGCATTTTTCAATACATTCATACGCAATTTTTTAAATTTTTCACTAAACTCGACTGTTTTTCAATTGAATTTTATCAAAATCGATATAGCCATTTAGTTTACACAATATTTTGACATTTCCGGACGACCTGCGAGTCAGGAACACCTATAAAAGAAACATTATTAGTATTTAATAAAAAGTATAGTTACAATAGTTTTCATACTCACCTGGTGAAGTGAACCCCCAACTGACGGCGGTGCTGACATCCATCCAGAGTGCGAAATTTATTCCTCTTTCAAACGCCACCAACAGCATCCCGATCGGCCGCACAGTTTCCTTATTTTAAGCCTATCCCTTTGAAAAATCGGGAATTTTTTCGAAATCTTAACAGTTTTCAGCGGTTTTCCGGAGATTTTTGTACCGAACCAGGTCCGGTTTTTTAGCTGACCGCGTAGCCCGTGACGAGGCGGATTTTTAGACACCCCACACGCGGGCATACGACGCGTCGCTCCCGGATCTTTTGCCCGCCCAAGCCCACCCTTTATTCATTTACTAGACGAGACGATTAACGTGTAGTGTATATATAGAAGACGGGACAGAGGTTGGAAAAATTTGGAAAAATTTTTATAATTTTATAAATTTGCGTATTTTTGACTGGTCATTGACCAATAATTGGTTTTCCGTTGCGACGCCTGAAACTCTCACAATAAATTCCCAAAGTTTTTAAAAATTCATAACTTATATACAAGTCTTATATTAAAATTATTTTTTCTTTACTTAAATATTTTATACACTTTTATACATTTGGAACGATAGACATCGCCACCTACCAATTATTGCTCTTAGTACATAAGTGACATATACATAGTTTATAAGATTTACAAAAAATAATTTAGGCATTTAAGGGCTCCTATACAGCTCTCTTAACATTCGTAAATTAATTTTACTAAATAAATAGTTGACTCAAGCATATATATAATTCTTAAAGTTAAGACTAGAATCGTCACTAGGACGCTCCTTCGTATTAGGAATATACAACCTTGGACTGAGCAAGCGCTCATAAATATTCTGACATCACAATTGCACGGGTCTCTATACAACCCATAACCTAAGACGAAAATTTTTATTAATAATTATTAAAAGTCTCACTGAAATAACATCTGTAACCACATAGCGTCCCTCGCCGTGTCACTCCTCGACCGGTGATATCAACTGGGTGTTATATTTATAACTAACCATCTTGTGTTGCAGTCGAGTGTGTGCTTCGTCCGGGTGCGCTGTGCCGTAGTTACCTGTAAATAAAAGATATTAGTAGAGAGACAACAATATATACTATTTTACAATTTATAATTATACACATTTACAAATTATATATAACTTATACAAACCTTATACAATTTTAATTCATTTATTGATCGCGAGACTCCAAAGGACAGAACATGTACCGCTCCCCACCAAACATGAAAGCCCCCCTCAACCAAGTGACGTCGCAACATCAGCCGCGAGTAGCAGACTCGAACACCACCACTTCTCCCGCGCTTAACCAAACGAAAACGGTAAGGAGAAGCTCATCTGGTGTCAGGGAGGGTTGGCTGATTAAATACAATGAGGCCAAAAAGATTGTCAAAGACTCAAAAGATTTAATGAGCACGAACAAAAACCTAAGAATTGACATAAAAACCGGTATCACAGAAAGCCTAACTAAGCTCTTAGATATTGTGAGGGATTGCGAATCTGACTACAAATTCGCCAAAATACAGCTCAAAGATGCGAGAGCTAGAATCCCTAGCGCCGGAAAGAATACCAGCCCCACCACGAACCCTACCACCAGCGTCAGTGTGCCGGACACGGAGCCCTTCAAAGCCGTAATAGCCGAACACTCCAGAAACTTGCAGAACACCAGCAAAGAGGTCGCTCTCCTAGGAGAAATGCTTAAAAGCCACCGGCAGTATTTAGATACGTTTAAGACCAAAGCCAACGAAGAGGCTACTGGGGCTACAGGTTCCGAGCTCTTGCAAGAAGTCCGAGAGTTGAAAAGAACAACTCAGGAATTAGGCAAACGGGTAAACGAGACGAAGGACAAAGCGCCCACATACGCAGAGATTCTCGTGAACCCGAAACCCTCCACCACTCCTAAGGACTACGCAGTCCTCATAACCTCGGACCAAGTTATAAGCAGTACGGACCTCAAAGAAGGCGTGAAAAGTACGCTGAATGCCAGGCAAGCAGGCCTGAAAATTGAACGCACAAGGGTAGTACGGGGGGGGAAAATTTTGATTAGCTGTGCCAAAAAGGAAGATATAGAGGCCGTATCAAAAATCTTAAAAACTAATAAAAAGTTAAACGTAGAGGAGGCGAAACACCGAAACCCTCTCGTGATTATCAAGAATCTCGCTAAGACATGCACCGTACAAGACATCAAGGAAGCGTTGGTCCGACAAAATGGAGAGATATTGGAGGGCTTGTCGGCCGAGGAGACCACTGTGGAGGAGAAGTATCGAAGGAGGACGAGGAATCCTGAGGATTGCCACGTCGTTCTTCAAGTGGTGCCGAAACTCTGGCAGAGACTCACCTCGGCCGGCAGGCTCTACATAGACCTCCAAAGGGTGAGAGTCGAAGATCAGACTCCCCTGGTCCAATGCATGAAATGCCTGGGTTACGGGCATGGGAGGAAAACCTGCACCTCGGAGGGGGAAGACCTCTGTATTAAGTGCTGCAAACCGGGCCACACAAAAGAACAGTGTGAGACAACAATTCCGCACTGCTCCAATTGTGAAAAAGCCGGCTTGAATTCGGGGCACTCGGTGTTCGACCCCCAATGTTTAATCAGACAGAGAGCTGACAAATTAGCTAGAGAAGCACTTGCTTATAGCTAAAACTTCTAAATCTCCCAATCTACCAAACGACATATAACACAAACACACTCTTAACACAAATACATATCTAACACACACTAGCACAATCATAATTATATAAGTATATACATACAACATATTACAACATGCACTTGAGCGTGGTGAGCACGCAATCAAACGCATGTATATTCATTTACATAGATACACCAGACCAACAATCAACAATAAAATACTATACAATAAATAGAATACAATACAACACATAGCAATACAATACGATACAAAGCCACGTAATAAAATACAATACAAAAATTACAAACATAATATAAAGTAACACGCACCAAATACAAACTCATAAAACATAACAGAACACAATTACTTGCACACTTACAATACAAATATATCAAATACAACAATACTCTGAAAACTAAATTACACATGAAATAGTAACTTAATAGAAAACTGTGATCATTGATAATCAATATATCACAAGTTTCTGGAAACAACAATTAGTCAAGAAATAATAGTAATGAACCCCTATAGCAACATAATACACATACAACAGAAGACACATACAATATTAGGTAAGGAATGCTATGATGAAAATAGTAAACTTACAGCAATCACACAGCCTAAACCAACACGTAATTACACACATACATTCAATACATAACAACAACACATGCAAACAAAGGGAGGCCCTGGAAATTACGCAAATAAATGAACAAAGAATAAAAGGTATTTCCTATTTTTCTTTGTTCATTAATTCTTAGCTTATTCAATAATAAATATAGAATATAAATAGGAAAAAGGCAAACGTCATTAAGACTAATTAATATTATATATACGGTAGTAATAAAACAGACGAAATTAAAACTAAGTAATTATAAATTTATATTCCAAACTGAAATACATACTAATATTGAATAAAACACAATACACTTAACAAAGGTAGAATCTCTTGGAAATTCAGTAAACAACAAATAAATGAAATACAATAATAATATAATAAATGGAGAAATGAACAAGAAAGTGGTAATCGTAAAATTATTTATTTATTTAAACTAATTTATAAAAAGCATGCAACAGAGGATACGGCCAATCTCTGATTATGTTAGAGGTCTCGCGGCTCAGACCTGAAGTGTCTGAACAAACATAAAAAAAAAAAAAAAAAAAAAAAAAAAAAAAAAAAAAAACCTAACCTAACCTAACCTAACCTAACCTAACCTAACCTAACCTAACCTAACCTAACCTAACCTAACCTAACCTAACCTAACCTAACCTAACCTAACCTAACCTAACCTAACCTAACCTAACCTAACCTAACCTAACCTAACCTAACCTAACCTAACCTAACCTAACCTAACCTAACCTAACCTAACCTAACCTAACCTAACCTAACCTAACCTAACCTAACCTAACCTAACCTAACCTAACCTAACCTAACCTAACCTAACCTAACCTAACCTAACCTAACCTAACCTAACCTAACCTAACCTAACCTAACCTAACCTAACCTAACCTAACCTAACCTAACCTAACCTAACCTAACCTAACCTAACCTAACCTAACCTAACCTAACCTAACCTAACCTAACCTAACCTAACCTAACCTAACCTAACCTAACCTAACCTAACCTAACCTAACCTAACCTAACCTAACCTAACCTAACCTCAGTCCCCCGCTGACCGCGCTGCCGTCAGCTGCTTTTTCAAGTGAGCTCCACGCTTTTAAATTCTTTTTAGTGGGTTTTTTGCAAGCTACCGTGACGTGCTATACCTTAAAAGTTGCGCGTTAACGAGGCGCACACGCCGGTATAACTATTGTGATTGTGAGTGAAAAATCCAGGAAGTTATATGTGAAAAACCTCCGAAATAAGAGGTTAAGTGTGTGAAAATTGTCAGTTTTTTGCGTTTTGTACTTCGGGGTAGGTGCCTCCACGCGAGATTTTTGTGCCTCCGTGTAGGCCTTACCGGCCCGCATCTATCGACGCATCGTACGAGAAAATCCGTTCAGCGCAATACAGTGAAAAACCCAGAAAAACAACTTTTTTCCACACGTGGCGTCACCACGAGGTACCCGAAGGACGCCACCTGCAGAGCTGGGATTTTTACCATATGTGCGGGCAAGTACCCCAACACTTTTACCGCAAAGAGAAAAATTTTAACTGCTGTACTTTTTGTGATAAAACTATTAAGAATATCAAACTTTAACACCTTATAGCTCGGCTCCATACCGGGCTATAATTGTCGTTTTTGTGCCGCTGCTTGCGCGCTAGCTGGGACTACAGAGTATCAAAAGCTGAGCACCCTAGACATCATAGTCAAGGAGCTAACGACGGAAAACCGTAAACTTCGGTTTTTATAAAATTTTCTTCAGCCGGAAAAATCGGAAAATTAACTGGACTATATCATAGTGTAGTAGTCTCTTTGTACTAAATTTACCAATTTTTTGTAATTTTTTAGGTCCAATAGTCTAGGAGAAAACGAATTTTAACCGTATTTATCAAATTAATCTGTAAATATTAGTAATAATTAATTTTTTAGGTTATAGGCGGCTCTATATAGCCCTTGGGCACACCCTGAGCCCAAACACGGTGGGTCTAGACCCAAAAACACCGATTTTTAAAATCCGGGGGGTCTTTGGAGGTGTTTGGAGTTAGCCGCGGAAATCTTTGAAGTCTAATATCTCAGGGGCTATTCGTCGTAGGAGGTTGGGGTTTTCGAATTGGTGACGAACTAGACTTAGGCTATTGTTTTTTATAGCCAATTGCCCAAAAGGGCAATATTTTTTATATTAGCGTTTTTGACCACTGGGCTGGTAGTCCTGGTGAAGCCGTTGACGGCGGTGAAAGCCCCATGCTCCTCCGACTTGTAGTTTAGGAGTTATACACGGTTAAAGTTTGGTTTTGACAGCTCGGCCGCCATATTGGATTTTTTCAGGAGGCCATATCTCCGAAGATATTCAACGTAGAGCGTGGAGATTTTGCAGGTGGGTTAAGGGGGGAGTTTGGAATTGGGGGAAATTAGTTTTTTCCAAATTGGGGGTAAAAAATTTCGGTTGTGACTTTTCAATTTGTAGTGGTAGAACTCTCAATTCCCCATCTGTGAGTCCAAACCCGATATCTCTGCGGCCAATAGATTCGGAGATATTACCGACCAAAGTTATACCCGGCGGCCATCTTGAAAAGGTTCAATTGGACATAACTTCGCCGGAAATAGAGATAGCGCGCTGCGGTTTTCGGATTAGTGGATCCCCTGGTAAGGAGTTTCGACCCCCTGGGGTCAGGTGGTGATACAGCCCCTAAAAATTTTGGTTTCAGCTGACGGTGCCGGCGTGCGCGGGGCATCGGGGGAAGTCCCTTAGTTCAAACCCGAACTTCCTGGGACCGATAGAGCCGAAGTTATCGGGGTTCGAAAATTCCCTGGAGGTGTTGGAGGTGTTAGGGGGTGATTTTCGGACTGCCGTTACTCGGAGGCTATTGGTCGTAGAGACTTGGGATTTCTTCTGCTGTCAATCGCACGGGGAGTTCCACCAGACGCTGATACCACCTTCCTTCTGTCTCTTCTGCTTCTACCTTCTTCTTCTTCTTTTTTCTTCTTTTATCTTCTTTTTCTTCTTTTTGGACGTGGACGATCTCCGTATAACTTGTTGTGATCCCCGCGAGAAGCCGCGGCCGCTACCTCCAGAAGACTAGGCTCTTCTGAAATAAAAAATTTTTCTTCTTTTTACTTTTTTGTGATTAGCTATTACTGAGGCTTCCCCCGCTGAGTCTTTGGGCCGGTGGCGACAATTGGCCGTTGCCTTAGCAATTAACCATTTTGTGCCGCAGCCTGGGGGCTCGTGGGAGAGCTATTAATTTCTTTCAAATATAAACTTATACTCCTGGCGGAGATATATGTATATAGGTAACTTAATTTTAGCTCAATTTTATTTTAATTTTAATTTTAGCTGTAGGACACGGGGCTATACACCCCAACTCTAGTAATTAAGTTTTTATTTTATTTTTATTTTATATTTATTTTGACAAATTGACTTTTACCTTGTTAATAATAATTAGATTTAACAATTTGTCGACAACTGGGATCTTTACACCCTATTATATCTAAACATAAGACCTTGGGCTTGCAACTCAATTGTTGTTATAACCCAATTTATTGTGTATTACTTTATTATCGTATTCAATAATTATTATAGGAAACTTATTGTAAAATAGACAAGGGCCTTTACACCCAAACATTTAATCATACATTTTAATTTACATCATACACCTCAATCATTGACTACACAAACTGATTAATACAATATACACTTTTATATAACAATACATTGGAACCGAGCCATATACACTCGGATTTCAATAATATTGACACCCGCAGACCCCAAAAAATAACATGTTGAGATCTCCACCTCAGGATAGGCGCTCGAAAGAGCCGTCCCAGTCCCCCAGTAATAAAGCCCAACATCTAATGAACCACACCAGCATGTTCATAGAAAATACCCCAAAGACTACGACGTCTGGTGCAACCAGAAAAGGGGTATTTGACACTAATAGGGCAGGCATGAACCGCACTGTAGTCTTGGACCAGCCGACAACCCCCCAAAACTCTCCCCCTCCAGTAGCAGATTCCGCCAGACTCATGGGGGCAAAACTAGGCGTTAAAAAAGCGAAACTCCTCCTAAATATGTCAAAAAACATAAAGACGGAGGTGAAAAGAGGGGTCATAGACGTATTGGACAAATTAGTCTTATGCGTTCAGGAAGGGGAGAAGGAACTCGCGGAGCATAGGAAAGGGCCCCAAAAACCACTGCCCGAGGATAACGTAAAAGACGAAGACAAAGACGAGTTACCACAGCCCGTGAGTATCGTAAAAGATGACAAAGGCGAGGTCCCTGAACTGGAAAGGTGGAAAACTATGATAAGGGCCCATAGTGAAATCCTGACAGAGAGCATGGAACAGAACGAGCGACTAGAAAAGGCCCTTAAACAGCACGTCACCCTCCTGGACGGCTTGGAGGAATACAAGCAGCAGTTCAAAGAAACTGCAGACAGCATGAGATGCCTAGAAGGCGTAGTGCGATACCATGCAGTGACACTGGAAAACCAAAAGGACACCATCACCACCCCCGCAACTGAGGCCAGCGCCGAGCTCCTGCAGGAATTAAGAGTTTTAAAAGGTACCACTCAGGAGCTGAGCAAAAAGGTAGAAGAGGTCAGTTGCGGGCCGCGTACCTACGCAGAAATAGTTGCCAAACCAAGGCCTCAACAGACACCCAAGTCACACGCCATCATGGTATCAACAATTGACATCTGCCCCAGTGACGTCCTGGAGGATGAAATAAAAGGCACACTTAAGGCCAAGGAAAACGGATGGAGAATCCAGAAGATGAGGCGCGTGAGGGGGCCTAGAGTCGTACTCGCATGCGCCTCAAAACCTGAGATTGACCAATTAGCAGGGAAGCTAATAGAAAATAAAAAACTCAAAGTGGAGGAGGCTAAATTTTTAAACCCACTCGTGGTTTTGAAAAACCTGTGTCGGAAGACCACGGAAGCAGACATAAAAATCGCGCTGTCCCAGCAAAACGCCGACTTGACGGAGGGACTGTCGGCCGAGGAGGTCGCTGTGATGGAGAGGTACCGGAGGAGGGCAAGACACCCAGATGAGTGTCATGCCGTCCTCCAGGTGTCGCCAATCCTTTGGCAGAGACTTACCTCGGCTGGCAGGCTATTCGTTGACGTGCAATGTGTGAGGGTGCAAGACCAAACGCCCCTCATACAATGCATGCGTTGTCTGGGATACGGCCACGGAAAAAAGAGCTGCTCCGCGGTCGAGGAGGACCGCTGTACCAGATGCGGTCAGCCGGGCCATGTGAGAAAGGAGTGTAGCCATCGCACAAATTGCTACAACTGCACAAAGGCCAAACTACCACACACAAACCACGATGTGTTCGGCGCAGAATGCCCCATAAGATCTAGGGCAGACGCCCTTGCAAGGGAGGCAGTAGCATATAGCTAGGGTGCGCTTCCCGGCCAATCATCTATCGTCATGGCCACATACATGACAGACAAATCACACACACAAGCACGATTAACACAACACACAACAACACCTACACCTCATCATTATTAAACAAACTACTAGACAACAACACACACCAAATGTATCTCAAAAAACTTTTGACTCATATCTATAAAACATCAACACGTACACAAATTACATCGACTACAAAACAACAATCAACATACAATTGTTCAGCAAACATGCCAACACAGTCCAAATATAACAAACAACTGCATAAAAAAATATACATTCACAAACAACAAACACCACAGATCATCAACAACCACCACATACAACACACACAAGACTATAGTGCGTGAACATGGACGCTGATGCAATGATTGTACTTAGCGGGCATGCAATCCACGTACATATATTCATTACATAAACTAATACATTAACACACACCACACATTTCAACACAACAAGTAACAATCTGCTATGTTGTAAGCATATTAGATTTTACTAAGGAAATAAAAAACAATGCATAACAATTGCACAATCACTAGCACAATCACAATATACAATCTGCGTCACAAAACTTACACCAATCACCTATGCACACAATGTACATACCACAGCACATTACATACGTACACCAACAACCTAAACAATTACCACTCGACGTCATGCACAATTATAATTTATGTGTATTAACATAGTAAATTATAATATTAAGTAACAATAAATAACACACCACAAATCACCACTCAGCATAGCACAACGTAAACAACCACATAGTCACAATAGCATTAGGAACAAACAAAACGAAATTATCATAATTAATTAATAGTTTATTTTGTTGCGACAAAATAAGATATTAAATAAAGTACAATGAAACATATTTTTATATAAAAGCATACACAACAATACTAAAAATGATCACACAAATAAATACAAAATAAATAGTTAGTAACATAAACACTAGTAATCAAATCACATAAACAATAACCCACTACAGCAAAACAAAAAGTCACACAAGGCCAAAATGAGCATTGACGATTGTATAAAATGGATAGAGGCCATTATCAGCCTTCCTAAGTTTAAACAATATAGAATTAAAGAAATGTAACACAAATAATAAACAATGTAAATTTTTCAAATTAAGACAAAATGTAAAATAGGACAAATAAACAATAGTAATAAATGTAATTTACAATACCTAATAGTAGAAATAAGCATACACATAAGTATAGAAATACACTGTAAAATTTTTTCATAATAAATCTCCCTAGCACTTAATACCCATCCGACACAATCCCTGATTATGTTAGGGGCTTCTCGCGGGCCGGGTCTGGCACCCGGACATAAAAAAAAAAAAAAAAAAAAAAAAAAAAAAAAAAACCTAACCTAACCTAACCTAACCTAACCTAACCTAACCTAACCTAACCTAACCTAACCTAACCTTTTTTTTTTTTTTTTTTTTTTTGTTCACGCAGTGGCAAAATGCTATTTACGCACCGCCCCCCGCCAGTTACAGACAGGGGGTTGTGTGGGACTCGCCAGTCCTGCGACTGGAATACCCACTAAAATCCACTGCGGTGCCTCTTCCGCGCTTTTACGGGGTGCCGGAGAGATCGTCTTACGACATTCGATCCCCGACACCCCAACGCTTGGCTCTCTGGCCGCATCCAATAACCCCTCAAGGTGGTGGGAGCAGATGCGCGTATAAGCGCCGTCTGCCCCCCAGCCGCCGCCGTCGGAGCGAGTTTGCGGGCGCTGCAGTCTCACGCTCCCGCTCCTTGGCCTCCTTCTGTGCAATGACCTCTTCGCAGAAGGAGGCCATCGACGTCCAACCCCTGTCGCTATCAAGCATCACCGAAACGATGCTCGACAGCGACAGGTCGTCTCCAATTACCCCGGACAGGATGCGGCGCTCAGACCCCCAGGCGGGGCACTCCTCCAGGGTGTGACGCGCATCATCAACTAGCGCGCCACACTCGTGGCACCCGGGAGTCTCCTCCTTCCCAATCCTGTGCAGGTACTTACCGAAGACACCGTGTCCGGTAAGCACCTGCGACATCCTAAACGTAACGTTGCCGTACCTCCTTGTCATCCAGCGGTGGAGAAGGGGAGCGACCGCCTGAACAGTCGCTCGACCAGCTACTCTGGGTACCTCCAGTTCCTCCCTCCACCGCCGGATGACGTTCCTTTGAGCCGCCTGCTTTGCCCTACGTAATTCCCTAGGGGAAATACTTGTGCCCCTTGCACGCGCCGCAGCGCAAACCCGGTAGACCTCCGCCTGTGCCCCAGCCTGGAGAGGCCAAGGCGGGTCGCCCGCCAACAGTGTTGCCGCGGCCCATGACACAGTACGGTAGCCCCTGATAGACCTCACCGCCATGACCCGCTGCGGCTTACGCAGCAAAGTCTTATTATGGGCGGTGAGGGACTCCGCCCAGATAGGGGCCCCATACAGCGCCATAGACCGCAAAATTCCGGCATATAATCGTCGGCAGGACGACCCAGGACTTCCAGTATTCGGCAGAAGTCTACCCAGCGCCGCGGCGGCTTTGGTAAGCCTGGGCACAAGTTGGGCAAAATGCGGCCCAAAACTCCACCTGCTATCAAGGTGCAGACCCAGATATTTCATCTGGGCCCGCACCGGCACGACAACGTTAGACACCCTGATCTGTGCTCCTCGGGGGACACCCTGACCCGGGCCATGAAACAGGAGGGCCTCTGTTTTGTCTAAAGAGACCCTCAGACCCAGATCATTTATCCGGCCCACGACGAGCGCAACTCCAGCCCTCGCCAGCCGAGCGGCCTCCCCGAAGTCAGCCCCCCTCACAGTGACGAGGGTATCATCTGCATAACAGATGACCCCCATCCCAGGAAGGAGCCGGCCTCGCAGAAGCCAGTCGAACCCGACGTTCCACAGGGTCGGACCGAGGACCGAGCCCTGCGGGACGCCGCATTCCACCCGGCGGCGATGTAAGCGCCCGTCGTCCCCCTCCCAGAGCACGTGCCTTTCCTCAAGGTACGCTTCCAACAGCCTCCGGAGGTATGGGGGCACTCCATGGAACCGGAGCGCCTCCCTTAATGTCTCATGCGGGAGGCTGTTGAAAGCGTTTTTGATGTCAAGCGAGACTGCCAGCATCACGTCCCTATTGGCCACCGCTTCGGTGGCCTGAATTTTCAGGGCGGCCAGTGCATCAATAGTTGACCGGCCGCGCCTGAATCCGTACTGATTTGCTGACAGCCCCGGCCCGACATCCTCGAGGTGCTGAACGAGGCGGTCCGCGACGACCTTCTCAAACAATTTGGCCGCCTCGTCCAGCAGCACCAGGGGTCTATATGCAGAGGGAGAGTCCAAAGGACGACCCTCCTTCCGCAAAAGGCACAACCTGCCCTCTTTCCAAATCGACGGGAACTGCCCAGACCTCAGACATTCGTCGAGCAGTTCCCGTAGCATGTTCCTACAGACAGCCGCAGCGATGCCGTACACGAG
Organism: Lymantria dispar; assembly: GCA_032191425.1. Lineage (NCBI taxonomy): Eukaryota > Metazoa > Arthropoda > Insecta > Lepidoptera > Erebidae > Lymantria > Lymantria dispar. Next base: position 15,157 of record CM063452.1, read on the forward strand.
GCCCGGGACTCCGTCCGGGCCAGGCGCTTTCTTCTTTCCGCGAAGACGGAAGAGGGCTGCATCCAATTCTCGGTCAGCGATGGGCGGAATGGGAACTTCCGCCTCTATCGCTGACGGAGGAGCCATCCTTGGGGGAGCATGCCCCGCTGAGTTCGGAAAAAGCTCCCCCAATAGTCCCGATAAGAGATCAGCATCCAGGGTTTCGATGATGGGGGCGCCGCAGGCTCGGAGCTTGTTCCGTGCCCGTTGATAGGGGCGCCCCCATGGATCTCTATCGAGGACCGCAAGCAGCTCCTCCCGCGCCCTCTCCTTCGCCCGGCTGATGGCCAGCTGCAGGGTTTTCTTTCTTCTTTGGTACTCCATACGCAGCTGGCCCTCAAGGACTTCATCCCGGACCGTCCTCTGGCGGCAGCGAATGTACGCCCGCCGCGACCGGTTGGAGGCCACCCGAAGACCGGCAATCTCAGGTGACCACCAGTATACCTGTCGTCGCGGAGGCCGCCGCCGCGCCCTTGGCATCGCCGCATCGCAGACCGTCTGCAGGCAACTTCTAAAATGGCCCGCGAGCTCATTCACCCCCGTGACTCGCTGTCCCGCTGAGCCCCAACGCTGGACTATTGCGGACTCCCGGACCATGTCTAGGTCAATTTGCCCGATGGCCCATTTCGGGAGTCCACCCCTTACTCTGCGCCGGGGCTGCAGTGGACCCGGAGGGGCAGAGACCTCAAACCGTATGTAGCGGTGGTCTGATAGAGTCTCCACCCCTTCCACCACTCTCCAACCTCTCACCATGCTAGCGACACTGGGGCTGGCAAACGAAAGGTCCACCACAGACCCACCCCAGTCCCGCACGCACGTGAGTACCCTCCCCGTATTGAGGAGGGACAAGTCAGAAAGAATGGTCCACTGTTCTACGGCCCTTCCTCTGGGATCCGTGGCAGGGTTTCCCCACGCCTGAGACTTTGCGTTGAAATCGCCGAGGACCACTACTCTCCTCGGCGACTGTCGCCGAACCGCAGCGCCGACAGAGTCCAAGAAGATCTCAAACTCCGCCAGCGCGCGGTTGGGAGAGAAATAGACCCCTACAACTGCAAAGTCTCTCCATCCCGCCACGGCATACCCATTACCCCTCTCGAGTACGGAAAGGGGGGGGCCGATATCTCCTCTGACCAGGACAGCGACGTCACCATTAATGTCTCCCACCCAGTTGGGTGAGGAAGGGACGAAATATGGCTCGCAGGCCACCGCCAGGTCCACACCCCACTCCGCCATAGATTGCAAGAGCAGATCTTGGGCAGCGGCAGTGTGGTTGATGTTCGCCTGGAGGAAATCTACTTTGTCTCCCATTAAGGAGACATTTCAATTTCCTCCTGAACCTGACGGCTTAAAGTCGTTGTGGTGGTCTGAGGTCCTTGGACCACCTTGCCTTTCGAGGAGGGAGGTTTACACAACCTCCCTCCCATAATATGCGATGATGCTCGACCGGCGTCAGCACAGACTGCACAGCGGTACTCCGCCATGCACGAGGCTGCCTTGTGCCCTTCAAGGCCACACCGGTAACAAAGACTGGAGCGGTCGACTTCTGAGGTGCACAAAGAGGTTGTATGCCCCAACCCTAGGCACCTAAAACACCTAAGAGGTAGGTTTTCTAGCACCTGGACTCCGGCGGAGCTCCAACCGACTAAGAGCCTCCCCGCATCCGCCAGAGTCTTCGCAGTGGCGACGGGGCACCTTACCTTGGCTACGCCCATGCCACGTGCCCCATGCTGGATCTCCCCAACCTGCACCTCCGTTGCAGCACATCCTCCTACGCGGACCACGGCCTGTTGGATCCTCTCTTGGGTGACAGAATCATCAAGACCGGTCACCCGAATGTCCGCCCGTTTAACCGGGCAGACAACGTCCGCCATTCCAGCGAGCGCTGTGCGAAGGCTAGTGGCTAGTTTATCGGCGGTCTCCCTAGTCTGGTCCTTAGGTAACTGGAGCACCCTTGCCCCAGTCACAGAGCGTCTGACCTTTAGACCCCCCTCAATTCCAAGCTCCTTAAGGTCCACCTCCTGTTCAGCACGGAGCATAGCATCGGCGTATGTTAGCCCCCTGCTTTCGGCCCCGGGCTGCAATTTCAAAATTACAGCCGAAGAGCGAGGAGCAGTCAACGCCGACTTTACTTTCCTCCGTGCCACTTCTGCTGCACTGGGAGCGACGGGGGGCACAGCCTTCGCTGGGGTGGTTGAAGAGAGTGCCGCAGAAGAGGTGGCCTTTTTCTTGCCCTTTTTAACAACAGTGACCCAACTCTCTACAGGCGCGGATGGGGTCACTGGAACATCCTTGGACGTCGTTGTTACTGCAGCAGGTGTCGTTGCAGTCTTGGGTGCAGCAGGTACAGCAGTCATACCTCTCTTCTTATCCGCTGCCAAGGGTGGACGGACTCTCTGGGCGGGGAGGAGACGATCCTCAATCCCGTCAAATCGAGCCGCCATCATCTCACCGAAGGAATTTCGGAGAGAGGTCTCCATGTCCTCAAACATGTGCTTAAGCACATCCGCATCCGGTGTCGACCTTTGGGCCACCGCTTTAGGGGACTTAAATTCGTCAAACTGTCTCCTATAAGATTTGAGTTCCATCTTGAGGGTCTCGTTTTCCTTACGGAGTTTAGCAATATCCCTCCTAAAGGACTCAAGACTGTCTTCTTCTACCGTTTTTAACAATACGTTAATGCATTTCATCAGGTTTTCCGTCCCTTGATTAAGTACTTTAATAGTAGTCCCCTTGAGATTTTTTGATTTTCGGATGCTTTGCTGAACCTCAGCAAGTACGCTCATACTGTATTTTTTAACTTCCTGGGTTGAACAGAGGTTCAGCGTCCCATCCGAAAATTCCATTACCTCCGAGCATGTACTGTCATCTGAATCCCCATCCATGGCTCGTTGCTCCAACATATCATGTAGAGAACGAGCACATGCAAGTCCAGCAGAATGTCCTCTAACCGGTGTTTTGCCTCTGCGGGCCGCACTAACTTTGGCAGCAGAAGCTGCACTAGCCCCGGATACCTCCTTGCGGTACTGCTCTATGTCCCCAGCAGAACGCTTGAGACTGACCGAACACGGTTTCGTGAACATTATAGGCGATGCAGGCGGGGGCATAACTGCCCCAGATGCCTCGCTTTCACTCCCACTCATTACTGTCGTTGTTGGGCCACGCGTCTCCATCATATGGACTTTAGTGCTCTTATCTAACTTGACCTACCCTAACATAGCCTATCTAAACCTAACCTATCTAAACCTATCTTACTCTAATGTAGCCTAATCTATCCTAGCTTACCCTACCTTACACCTATCCTAACTTATTCTCACTTATCCTAAACAAACCTAACCTATTCCTAGCTTATCCTAGCCTATCCTACCGTATTCTAACTGATCCTAACCTATTCCTATCCTATCCTAACTTGTCCTAAACAATCTTTACTTATCCTGGCCTATCCTAACTTATCCTAAAGTAACTTAACCTAAATTAACCTAACTTAAACCCTAGGTACTAAAGTCCATAACCAACTTCCTTCTAACTCCTTCTCTTCCTTCTTTTTATCTTCTAGAGTCTCTGCTCCGTTAACGTATAAAAAATATAATTATCCTTACCACCTGGTTCTATGGTCACTGTCACTAAACACACAAATTCACAAAATTGAATGGTGTAGTCCGGACGACTTAATGTATAAAATCTGAACAAATTCTATACACATTCCCATCACTCTCAAAATTTGAATACTGCAGTCGGACGACGCGATGTAGGAGTACATACAGTGAACTCTACTACACGTTACTGACGTCACGACGACACGGACAGAGCGCGCAAGTGTAGCTCTCAGCGCACGACGCGTCGTGGGAGCGCACACCGTGATCACCACACTATACGCGGACGATGCGATGTACCAGTGTATACAGTGAACACTGACTCTACCGGCATGACGACAACACCACAACGCAGAGCGCGTAGGAGCACGTCTTAACCGCACGACGTCTGGCTCACGACTAACCTAACCTAACCTAACCTAACCTAACCTAACCTAACCTAACCTAACCTAACCTAACCTAACCTAACCTAACCTAACCTAACCTAACCTAACCTAACCTAACCTAACCTAACCTAACCTAACCTAACCTAACCTAACCTAACCTAACCTAACCTAACCTAACCTAACCTAACCTAACCTAACCTAACCTAACCTAACCTAACCTAACCTCCTCAGTCCCCCGCTGACCGCGCTGCCGTCAGCTGCTTTTTTAACCCTGCTCCGCGTTAAAAAATTCATTTGACCGGGATACTTTTAAGTTACAGTAACAAGTGATACCTCAAAAGTTGCGCGCTGGCGAGACGCACACGCCGATATATCGCATGTGTTTATGTGTGAAAACCCTAGGGAGTTATTCAAGTGAAAGTGAAATTTTAAAGGTTAAGTGGTGGTGAAAAGTGCAGTTTTTTCAAGATTGTGCTTCAGCCTAGGTGCCTCCACGAGATTTTCTTTTACCGCCGTGTAGGCCCCGGTGGCCCGCACCTGTTGGCGTTTGTTTGAAGAAAATCGGAGCAGCGCAACTTGGTGAAAATTCAAGAAAAATAAGATTTTCAACACGTGCGCGTCACCACGAGGTCAGTTAAATACTGTACTTACGAGGCTGAAATTTTTACGATACCAGCGGACAACAGCCTGGACTATTTTTCCACAAAAAGAAAAATTTTTCATTAAATAGTTTCATAGTTATTAACTATTAAAGGTCCCAACTTTGACCCTAAATAACCCAGCCATTTACTGGGCTATAATTCTGATTCCTGCGCCGCTGCTTGCGCGCTCATTAGTTTTACAACCCCACTAAAGAAGATAATCCGGAGGAGCATAGTCTAGGAGCTGCGGCCAAAAAACCCAAAATTTCGGTTTTTATCATATATTGCTTAGCCAAAAAATCTTAAAATTATATGGACAATAGACTATCATAGTACACTATTTGTAGCAAATTACAGTGCTTTTTCTAGATTTTTAAGTTACATAATTAGGGAGTTATTGAATTTAATGTGTTTTTTCCTAATTAATTAAAAAATATTATATATAAAATTAATTTCATATTGTATTTGGCTTTAGATGACCTTTGGGCACACCCTGAGTCCAAACTCGGGTGGTCTAAGTCCAAAATCAACGGATTTTTAAAATCCAGGGGGTGTTGGGTGAGTCGGGGACTTCGCGTGAATTTTTTGTTTTTTGAATATCTCCGTGACTATATGTCGTAGAGAGCTGTGGTTTTTGACAAAAATAGGGGCTGGTGATTGCCTATCAGGTTAGACAGCCAATTGCCCAATTGGGCAAAAATTTTTATTTACGTGTTTTCACCATACATATAGGTCCCCCAGGTAGTGCCATTAACTACATTGAAAACCGCGTGCTCCTGCGACGTGTATTCGCCGAGTTATTCACGGTCAAAGTTCAACTTTGACAGTTGGGCGGCCATCTTGAATTTTTTCAGGAGGCCATATCTCCGAGAATATCTATCGTAGAGCGCGGAGATTTTGCAGGTGGGTTAAGGGGGGAGTTTGGAATTGGGGGGACTTAGTTTTTTCTAAATTGGGGGTAAAAATTTTTGGTTGTGAGTTTCTAATTTCATTTGGTAGAACTCCTAATTCCACACCTGTGAGTCCAACCGCGATACCTCTGGGACTGATAGATTCGGAGATATTGCCGATCAAAGTTCGTGCCGGCGGCCATCTTGAAAGACTTCAAGTGGTCGTAACTCCGCCCCATTTTAAGATAGCGCGTCGCGGTTTTCTGTGTTGTGGGTCCCCTGTGAAGGAGCATCGATCCCCTGGGGTCAGGAGGGGATAGCACCCCACAAAATTTTGATCTCTGCCGACGGTGCCGGCGTGTGCGGGGCACGAGGGGGGGCCCCCTAGTTCAAACCCGAACTTCCTGCGACCGATAGGGCCGAAGTTATCGGCGTTTGAAAATTCCCTGGAGGTGTTGGGGGTGTCTGGGTGTAATTTTCGAACTGCTGTAACTCGAGAACTATTGGTCGTAGAGACTTGCGGTTTCCTCTCCTGTCAAGCACACGGGGAGCTCCACCTGAGGCCGTTATCACCTTTCTTCTGGCTTTTCTTCTTCTACCTTCTTCTTCTTCTTTTTTCTTCTTTCTTATTCTTTTTCTTCTTTTTGGCTAGGGACGGTCTCCGAGCACGCTAGGTCGATCCCCTCAGTGAGCCGCGACCGCTTTCCACAGAAGATACGGACCTCTGACCTAACAAAATTTTGTAAAATTGTTTCAAAAATTTTTTCTCTTGTGTAATTTAATTAAGGGCTTCCCCGCTGAGTCTTGCGCCGGCGGCGACAATTGATTGTTGCGCATGCAATAAATCATTTTGCGCCGCAGCCCGGTGGCTCGTGGGAAAGCAAAAAGTTGTTTTAATAAACCGTATTATACTCTTGGCGGAGGTATTTAGTATATAAGTGACTACTGTTTTTAAAATTTAAGTTAGTTATAGGACACAGGGACTCTACACCCTGTTTTTAGCAATTTAATTTTATCTTATTTTATATTTAATGTTGACATATTTATAATTAATATTGATATTAATAATCCTGTAGACCGTTGGGAACTTTACACCCACAGTATATATAGTACTTAAGACTTGGGACTTTACCCCAATTATTGACACGTTCATATTACAATTTTATTATATACATATAATTTGGTAAAGTTTGATTCGTATTAAGACCAGGGCCCTTTACACCCAGACCCACATTAATTATACTACTGACAGTACCGAACCATTTACATTCGGACACTATCATTTGACACCCGCAGACCCACACCAACATGTACAGGTCCCCACCTCAAGACAGGCGCTCGCAAGAGTGTTCTCAATCCCCTACCAAAAAAGCCCCACGCCCGTTGAACGCTACGGCTATGTTCATCGAGAATACCCCCAAGGCCGCGATCCCAGCAGCGGTGAAGAAAAGGTTACTCGAGACGGAGGGGGTTGTCCTTAACCGCACGGTGGTTATTGACAAATTGATATCCCCTCAAAACTCTCCTCCCCCGGCAGTTACATCCGCCAGACTTATGGGGGCAAAAATGGGAGTGAGAAAGGCCAAGATGCTCCTGAACACATCGAAAAATATAAAGACGGAGGTAAAAAGAGGGGTTATCGACATCTTGGACAAATTGGTTTTATGTGTTGAGGAAGGGGAAAGGGAATTAATAGAGAGCAGAGAAGGGCCTCATAAATCACAGCCTGAGGAGGTCGTAAAAGAAAATGATGAGACACCAAAACCCGGGGTTGCCGTGAAAGATGAAGAAGACGAGCTGCCACAAATTGAAAGGTGGAGGACCATGATCAGGGCTCACAGTGACATAGTCACAGAAAATACGGAGCAAAACGAGAGACTAATAAAGGCGCTCAATGATCACGCTACTCTTTTGGACGGCCTGGAAAAACACAGGGAACAAATTAAACAGAACGCTGACGGAATGAGATGCCTCGAGGGCGTCATTCGATACCACGCTGTGGCTTTGGAAAGCCAAAAGAAGGCCATTACCACCCCCGCAACAAATACCGACACTGAGCTCCTACACGAGATAAAGGAGATAAAGACCCTCACTCATGAGCTCAGAGAAAGGGTTGGCGAAGCCAGTTGCGGGCCACGCACATATGCAGAGATTGTTGCCCAACCAAGGCCACAACAAACATCCGCAAAGTCACATGCGGTAATGGTATCGACTAAAGACATCGCTCCGAGTGACGTCTTAGAACAAGAAATTAAAACTACCCTGAGAGCGAAAGAAAACGGCCTACACATCAACAATATGAGGCGCGTGAGGGGCCCTAGGGTCGTTCTCACGTGTTCTACAAAAGATGAGATAGAAGAAATAGCGTGCAAATTAAAGTCCAACGAAAAATTAAAGGTAGAGGATGCGAAGTTCGCAAACCCGCTCGTAGTCCTAAAGAACTTATGCCGAGCCGTCACTGAGGCAGATATAATAGTAGCGTTAACCCAGCAGAACGCTGACCTGACGGAGGGACTGTCGGCCGAGGAGGTCACCGTGGTGGAGAGGTACCGGAGGAGGGCAAGGCACCCAGACGAGTGTCATGCCGTCCTCCAGGTGTCGCCAATCCTCTGGCGGAGGCTTATCTCGGCCGGCAGACTTTTTGTCGACGTGCAATGTGTGAGGGTGCAAGATCAAACGCCCCTCATACAATGCATGCGCTGTCTGGGTTACGGCCATGGGCGAAAAAGCTGTGCTGCAGTAGAAGAAGACCGCTGCACTAAATGTGGCCAGCCAGGCCACATGAGGAAGGAGTGCACCCACCGCACCAGCTGCCAGAACTGCGTAAAAGCGAAACTGCCTCAGTCTAACCACGATGTGTTTGGCTCAGAGTGCCCAATTAGGGCAAGAGCTGATGCTCTTGCAAGAGAGTCTGTTGCCTATGGCTAGACCAAGCCTAACATAGTATTAGTACACAGCTCACTACGCACGCCACAGACTTAACACACATAAAACACCTACACCAAAACACTAATCATTGCTCAACAATAACATACCATAACAACACTTCATCAACTCACCCATCAACAACCAACGTAATCATACAAACCACACTGGTTACATCAATAAGTACACATCACAGTCTACAATTTATGTTGCAGAATTGATGCAACTCAAATTGATATAATCACCAAACACCTCATACCTCATTAGCATTACACCAAAGCATACACAGTGAGTGATACATACATACACATACATAGTGAGTGAACATGTGCACTGATGCAATGACTGCATCAAGTGAACATGTAACCCGCTCACATGTATACACAATACATAAAACAACCACAATAATACATACTACACGAATACATATAATACGTAATAATCCATTATGCTGTCACATAATGGATTATATTATTGTTAATAAAAAACTATATTAACTCAAGTACACATGATTAATACATTAATCCAACGCACACAATACATATATTTACGCCACAATAAAACATATACCGAACTCGTCAAATAACAGAGCATACAATTGCAATTATTATGTTAGCATAATAAAGCGTAATTAATGGCAATAAAAACAGAAACACAATAACACAATAACACAAAGACAAACATAGCCTAAAGCAATTACACAACTACACGTTCCCGCATCATAACCATACAGTACACACAGTTACATTAATAACAAGTACACTATAACAGAAATAACCTAAGGACACTTAGGTAACATATTGTAACACTGCATAAACATACAAACAGGGCAATAAAGATCGTATACATTAATGTATACACATGCATAAACTATGTACATAAATAACAGAAACTATGTATATCTCTAAGACCGAGAATAAGGCATGGTAAAAATAGAATAAGCAAATTGTAACACAAGACCATAGTAAAAATAAGAAGCGACAAATGTATAAGAAAACACTGTAAATTTTTTGTATGGAAATAAATCAAACGTGTATTTAATTAAATAAAAAATCCCTGATCATGTTAGGGGCTTCTCGCGGGCCGGGTCTGGCACCCGGACACAATAAAAAAAAAAAAAAAAAAAAAAAAAAAAAAAAAAAAAAAACCTAACCTAACCTAACCTAACCTAACCTAACCTAACCTAACCTAACCTAACCTAACCTAACCTAACCTAACCTAACCTAACCTAACCTAACCTAACCTAACCTAACCTAACCTAACCTAACCTAACCTAACCTAACCTAACCTAACCTAACCTAACCTAACCTAACCTAACCTAACCTAACCTAACCTAACCTAACCTAACCTAACCTAACCTAACCTAACCTAACCTAACCTAACCTAACCTAACCTAACCTAACCTAACCTAACCTAACCTAACCTAACCTAACCTAACCTAACCTAACCTAACCTAACCTAACCTAACCTAACCTAACCTAACCTAACCTAACCTAACCTAACCTAACCTAACCTAACCTAACCTAACCTAACCTAACCTAACCTAACCTAACCGACGATGGCTAGCTACCTGAATGACCGACTAGTCAGAGTAAGGTATGCTGGCCACGAGTACGTCCAAGAAACGAGCATGGGGTGCGTGCAGGGATCCATAGGGGGCCCAGTTCTGTGGAATCTCCTTCTGAATCCCCTGCTAAAGGATCTTGTGGGGAGGGGAGTCCACTGTCAGGCGTTTGCCGATGACATTGTTCTCACCTTCTCCGGGGATACGGCGGAGGAGATTCAACGACAGGGAAATTCAACCCTCGAGCATGTTCGGAAATGGGGCGTCGCTAACAGACTTAGGTTTGCACCACACAAGACTATTGCTATGGTGCTAACCAAGAAACTGAAATGGGACGCTCCACGGCTGAGCATGGGCGGGGTGGGAATAGCCCTGTCGAAGGAGATTAAACTCCTGGGGCTAACGATAGATAGCGGGTTGACCTTCGGCGCCCATACTGCAAAAGTGTGCGGTAAGGCGCTGGAGGTCTATAAGCAACTGTCGAGAGCCGCCAGGGTGAGCTGGGGTCTCCACCCGGAAATCGTAAGCACAATATACAACGCGGTTGTGGAGCCCATTATAACTTACGCGGCCAGTGCATGGGCCCAAGCTACAAATAAGAAATGCGTCACGAAGCATCTTAATATAGTACAGAGGCTTTTTGCGCAGAGGATGATTAAAGCCTATCGCACGGTGTCCCTTAACGCAGCCCTGGTGCTAGCCGGAATACTCCCACTTGATATTCGTATCAGGGAAAATGCCTCCCTGTACGCTATCAGGAGAGGACTTCAACCACCATTACCGGATAGGGAGATAGAGACACCGATGCCATACGTGGATAAACCCCACCCGGCACAACATATGGACCATAGGTTCTTAATGCTTAACAGTGAAGAGGAAGTCGAGAACGAAGTGAACAGTGCAGTACAGATCTATACTGACGGCAGCAAAGTTGATGGTAAGGTTGGAGCTGCGATATCGGTGTGGAAAGGAGGAACCGAAGTACAGAACGCAAAACTTAACCTGCCGTCGTACTGCACTGTTTACCAAGCAGAATTATTGGCCATATGTGAAGCTGCCAGGGTGGCAACACAAGATCAATCTGAGTCTTGCGCAATACTCAGCGACTCCAGAGCGGCCTTGGAGACTGTTATCAACAATGACTCCACGCACAGATTGGCTGTCCAAACAAGAGCCTATATAAGACAGTCTAAACAACAACAGAAGAACATCGAGCTGCTCTGGATAAAAGCCCATGCAGGAATAGATGGCAATGAACGAGCTGACCAATTGGCAAAGGAAGCAGCCCTTCGAATAAAGAGGAAACCGCTGTATGATAAGTGCCCTGTCTCATTTGCCAAACGAGAACTACGGAGGACCTCACTCAACGAGTGGAATACTAGATATAAGAATGGCACTACAGCCGGGGTAACTAAAATGTTCCTACCAGACGTCATTACGGCCTACAGAATAACCAGGAAGATCAAAATTGAACCAAAAGTGACGCAGGCACTAACCGGACATGGGGGATATGCAGCATACCTCCATCGATTCAACTGCAAAAATAGCCCATCATGCGCCTGCGACCCGGATCAAGAGGAGTCAGTGTTGCACCTACTCTTTGACTGCCCTATACACAGCAAGGATAGGTGCAACACTGAACATAAACTCGACGCAGAAATTTCACCGCATACGGTAGCTGACCTGATGAAAAACGACTACACTAGGGACATATTTCTGGAATTTTGCAAACAAACTACGCAAAAGGCCAATAACAGGAACAAATAAATACGTACATACTGACACAAATACATGATGTGACACGATAAAGGTAATATAATACAAATTAATACAAAATATACAACATGGAATAAAGTAAAAATGTGATAATATTGCGAAATAGTAGAATTTATCATGTATACCACTACGTATAAGATTAAGATAGTATAATAATAATATGTCTTGTATAACTCAACATAATTCTGTGATATATAATGAGACAAACAGATAATGCATACGGCAATAGTATAGTATAAGATAGATAATAAAGATAAGAAACTCCAAGAGGGGTTCTGAAAAACTAATTGCCCTGCATGATAGAAAATAGTGAAATAGAGTAGGAAATCTCTAATCATGTTAGAGGCAACGCGGTGCCGGTCTAAACCGGACAAAAAAAAAAAAAAAAAAAAAAAAAAAAAAAAAAAAAAAAAAAAAACCTAACCTAACCTAACCTAACCTAACCTCAGTCTGCCCCGGCACGCCTAGCCGAACGCGCACGCGCACAGTCGATTCGTAACGCTCCGCAGTGAAATTTTAAAGTGAAAAGTTTGCAAAAATCCAAATAGTGGTAAAGATAGTGAAACATTTATAGTGTTATATATTGTCGGATGCGCCGTTAAATCAGCCATCGTATGGTGAAAAAACCAAGCGAATCGGTTAAAACCACGATTTTTAGTGGCAAAACTTGTGAAAGTGAAAATTGTGCCGAAACACAAAATCGCGTACGCTGCCTCCAAGTGATCTGCGACCCCCATTTCGCGAATTGCTGCTCGAAGCGCCCTAAAAAGGCGCTTCTTTTGATACCATTGCCGGATTTTTTGGGCAAAAATCAGGGAAGATACAGCTTAAAAACTGAAAAGGTTCCGGACCAGGAAGACCCCTGCCTACCTACCTGTGCCAGTCGGACAAAAGCCAGATAGATAAGTTGGTGCCGGGTGCCGGGAGGAACACGAAGGCGTTTTCCCCATTAAGCTAAGCCTTATAGTTATTTAATTATAGAATTTTAAAGTTTTCAAAAATTTTCATACATTTTTAAAAAATTCATAACTCCGTTAATTTATAATTATATTAAATCAATTCAATTGCAGAATAAGTGTACCATTTTTAAGACTATTTAGTAAAAATTTCAGCTAATTTGCTATAATAACAACGGAGATATCCCAATAAATATTTTTCGAAAAAACTAGTTTACGTAATAATAATTGTATTTTTAGCTTTTTATTTAATATAGATAGGAATCTGCTATAAACCGAAAAGGGGGGAACTCGGGTAAAAAATAACGATACCGTTGGAATTTTTCCAAAATATTGTATACTTTAGGAAATATAGGCGTTTTAAAATTGTTAAGAATTTCATCATTTTCGGAACCAACGCCATCTAGGTAGCGAAGGTGGAACTGCGCGGCTCGATTTTGGAAACTAACGAAAATTGTGTTATATAAAATCGAGCCGTGAACTTCTAAAAATACAAGGAGGAACACCCCCAAATTTCATCCCAAACGGGATTGTAATTGGGGAGTTATAGCGTTTTAAAATTTTGAAATTATAAGTGAATGATAGTTTAAATATTCATCTTTACAAAAATTTTTTGAGGGAATGTTGTAGTCTCTTAAATCACAAATAGAATCCCGAAAACCATCCCTTGCTATCATTTATAGTTCCGAAGAAATCTTAATTTGAAAATAGTTTCAACATTTCCTTATTTACTTTCCTGACCACATAACGCTAATGACTAGTGCTGTGGTCAGGTAAGACTTTTTTCATCTGGTACGAACGATAAACCAAATTAATAATATTATTAATATTATTGTATCGACACACAATTCTATTGTATTATACAAAATCGACCAACGTAAAATAGTTGTCGTATACATAGTATTCGCCAAGGCAGACTACATATTTTAAAATATTTTTAGTGTAAGACAAATATTAGTGATATAGTAATAGAATAAGACAATACTATACCCTATTTAAGTGGTATAATACATATATTGACCAAGATACAGATTGACAAAGAGTGTCACAGGGTGACCAACATAAACATACAACATTATCACAGTGATTGCATACATTCTACACTTATATTAGTACATACCTACACAACACCTAATACACGAAATATACTAAAACAAGATTACACGTAAACTATAACATACAATTGACATACAGTACAATTACATCAAAAAACCTACACCTGCACCGCTCGCATATTTGGCGAACATACCTAAAAATTATACATACAGCATACACAACACACACACATCCATATATACTCCAATTTTAACAAGTAATTACAATTTAATTTGACATAAAACCAAATACCAAAAATTCGGTTCGCAAACCAAAAATTATCTAGTGGACATCACTAATCATACAGGGAAAAAACAATATCGTTAACTTATATACTCGCCTAAACCAATAAGAGATCGACCTGGTGACGATCGTGTAAAGTCGTCCCCGCTCGGCCTTGTTGGGCGGAGCCAATATATTTAATATTTGGTTTGTTCTGGAATTTCATTTTTTAAATATTGGCATAATACAAACTTTTATTGCTCAATAAATTCAAGAACCCTCCCAAATATATATATCGACAGTAATAATATAAATATATAACATAATATAAAGATTAAATTACATATTAGTTTCCCTTATAATATTCTACTAAAAATCATTATTAGGTCAAAAAATTTTACACTTTTATTGCATAATAAATTACACTAACCCTTTGTTAATAAGAGCATATATTCAAAATTAAAATTAAATCTATAATAAAAAACCGTAACTTTCTAACAAACTAAATAAATAAATTATATTCAATATTTAGTTTGTTCTGGAAATTCATTTTTTAAATACTGGCATAATACAAACTTTTATTGTTTAATAAATTCAAGAACCCTCCCAAATATATATATCGACAATAATAATATAAATAAATTACATAATATAAAGATTAAATTACATATTAGTTTCCCTTATAAATTCTACTAAAAATCATTATTGGGTCAAAAAATTTCACACTTTTATTGCATAATAAATTACACTAACCCTTTGTTAATACGAGTATATATTCAAAATTAAAATTAAATCCATAATAAAAAACCGTAACTTTCTAGTAAACTAAATAAATAAATTAAATAGGTTGGAAGGGGCGGAGCCTAAACATTGCATGATATCGGTCCACCCAATCAACAAAACACGAGCATTATATATCCGATTAGCCTATTGCAGTCGTGTGAAGTCGTTAATGCTCGGCGGTAAGTGGGCGGAACCGTCAATTTTCCTAGGTAAACTTAAAAATTATTGAAGAATTATTTTAACATCCAACATTTATTTTTTAGGAAAACACGAAATCGAATAAATATTTTTAGGTAATTAAAAAATATTTTATTTTGCAAACTCTAAATACTGACTAAGTGATTGAGAAAGGTGCCATCCATCTGGTATTTTGACCCGACAAGTGGAGACAGTCTTTCACCCTTACATATTATTCACTACACATATACTTATCATTACATACATTTCACTTACGTTAAAACAAATAACACTTCCAACACACTACCACCCTATTCCCCTAGGTGTCTCCTGTTCGTGAGAAGGAACTCGGGCGCGACAGCTAGGCCGGCGGTGACAACTGGCTGTTATAAATATAACACACCATCTTGTGCCGCAGCCGGTTGGCGCGCTTAGGGGACCTGACGCGGCGGTTGGAGACGCTGTGCGGGGGGATATAGGTATATAAATCACAACACACCACTGACGATCACCCACACAAACAAACATTATACATTCTTTTTGACATTTTATACATAATATTATTTTGACAATCGTATATTACTGATCTTATTGACAATCTTATACACTTTTTCCCTTTTTTGACAACTGTATATTACATATTATTATACATAACATTGTGTAACGACGGAACCGAACGCTATACATTCGGTCCTCGCTAACTGACACCCGCGGATCCCCTAAATAATGTACAGGTCACCACCACAATTTACAAAATCTAGGGAGATGTCGCGGTCCCCTAATAAAAATAATTATCGGCCTAAAAAACCCACCTCCTTATATATTGAGAACACCCCGAAAGCCACGACTTCCGGAAAGGGCGCTTTCGATACTAGGAGAGCAGCGCTCAACCGCACGGTTGTGATGAGCCCAACTGCATCACCCCAATATTCCTCCCCCTCGACAGAGGCTAAGACCAGATCCATGAAGGCAAAGGAGAATGTAATAATGGCTACAAATTTTTTAGATATGTCGCGTAACTTAAAGACAGAAGTTAAAAACGGGGTTATCAACATCCTAGGGAAGCTAGTCCGCTATGTGCTGGAAAGTGAGAAAGAATTGGAAAGATACAAAGCGGAATTAGGCAAAATTCAAGACAAAGTGGCCACTCCAGAACCACAATATCAAAGGGAGGGCAGTATACCACAGATAGACAGGTGGAAGGGGCTAATTTTGGCGCACAGTGAGATGCTTATACAAAACAGTGTGCAAAATGAGAAGCTAGAAATGGCCCTCAAACACCACATCACCCTTCTAGACGGACTAGAACAACACAAGAGCCAAATTGAGCAGAATGCAGATGGCATGAGATGTCTGGAAGGAGCAATAAGGCACCATGCGGTTATATTAGAGAGGCAAAAAGAAGCCAGTGCCACCCCCGTGGCGGATACCGATGCTGAGCTTCTGCACGAGATAAAGGCGCTTAAATGCACCACACAGGAGCTCAGCAAACAGGTAGATGAAGCCGTATGCGGGCCGCGCACTTATGCCCAAATGGTGGCCCAACCCAGGCCTCAAGTAACAAATAACTTACACGCGATTATGGTCTCCACAATCGACAATGGCCCCAGTGATGTACTAGAGGGAGAAATTAAAAATACACTCAAGGCAAAGGAAAACGGGATTAAAATACACAAAATGAGGCGTGTAAGGGGGCCAAGAATCGTCCTCTCATGCGCCACTAAAGACGAGATGGATCAAGTCGCAGGGAAATTAACATCTAATAAACAACTTAAGGTCGAGGAGGCAAAGTTTAGAAACCCTTTGGTGGTACTGAAAAATCTGTGCCGAACGGTCACCGAGGAAGAAATAAAAATCGCGATTGCCCAGCAAAATGATAGCCTGGTGGATGGTCTGTCGGCCGAGGAGGCCACTGTGCTAGAGAGATACCGGAGGAGGGCGAGACACCCAGACGAGTGTCACGCCGTCCTCCAGGTGTCTCCAAAGCTTTGGCAGAGACTTACCACGGCCGGCAAACTTTTCATCGACGTGCAGTGTGTGAGGGTGCACGATCAGACGCCCCTCATACAGTGTATGAGATGCTTGGGCTATGGCCACGGGCGCAAGAGTTGCACGGCTGACGAGGAAGATCGCTGTACAAAATGCGGGCAACCGGGTCATATAAGGAAGGACTGTAGCCATCGTACCAGTTGTTATAACTGTGCGAAGGCGAAGCTACTACAGAATAACCATGATGTGTTTGGCACTGACTGTCCCATCAGAGCTAGAGCGGACGCTCTCGCGAGGGAGGCAGTCGCCTACAACTAACCCAGTCCCATTTAGGATGTCTCACTGGCACGTCACGACACTGTCACAACACATTACATATCACACAACTTCAAAACATCACGAAACCTACAACAACTATCACCAACACGAATAATTATAAAACACTAAGACGTCGTTACACCAACTTACAAATTAGTCAACAATACACAACACACGAACATATCATTTCACTTTAATACTTTATCCTGACAATGAACATCTAGGATGTCTCACTGTCATGTCACTACACTGTCGCAACGCATTACACATCTCACAACTTCTAATATCACGAAATTTACAACAACTATCACCAACACGAATAATTATAAAACACTAAGACATCGTTACACCAACCTACATATCATGTTAACAATACACTAACACACGAACATATAATTTCATTCTAATACTTTATCCCGCCAATGAACACCACTTACATACAATTACATTTTATACATACAAAGTACTAACATGTAACATGTGCGCGAGCGCATTGAATGCACCTCGTGTACATGTAACTGCGTGTATGTACTTACACACAACACGCTTCTTTTGTTACACCACATGCACTATACATACGATACAAAAAACACAATAGTAATCTGTACGTTGATTGCATAACAAATTATATAATGAAAATAAAAAACTATAATAAATAATTGCATAACCACTAAACAACAACATTGCTACGCACAGTCACGACACAAACATCACATAAATCAATAACGTACACAATAACATAACAAAATTCACACCACGCTATTACACACTACATAATACAAATAATACATATAATACACATAATACGTATAATACATATAATACATATAATACATATAATAAATATAATATATATAATACATATATACATACATATAACACGATAGTAATCTGTTATGTTGTTTGCATAACAAATTATATAATGAAAATAAAAAACTATAACAAATAATTGCATAACCACTAAAAACAACAACATTGCTACGCATAGCTATGATACAAACATTACATAAATCAATAACGTACACAATAATATAACACAACTCACACCATGCTATTCCACACTACATAATACATATAATACATACATATAATACATACATATATACATATAACACAACAGTAATCTGTTATGTTGTTTGCATAACAGATTATATAATGAAAATAAAAAACCATAATAAATAATCGTATAACCACTAAACAACAACATTGCTACGCACAGCCACGACACAAACATCACATAAATCAATAACGTACAATAATATAACACAATTCACAGTACGCTATTACACACTACATATAATACATATAATACATATAATACATATAATTCATATAATACATATAATACATATAAACATACAAATAACACAACGGTAATCTGTTATGTTGTTTGCATAACAAATTATACAATGAAAATAAAAAACTATAATAAATAATTGCATAACCACTAAACAACAACATTGCTACGCACAGTCACGACACAAACATCACATAAATCAATAACGTACACAATAATATAACAAAATTCACACCACGATATAACACACTACATAATACAAATAACACATATAATACATATAATACACATAATACATATAATACATATAATACATATAATACATATAATAAATATAATACATATAATACATATATACATACATATAACACAATAGTAATCTGTTATGTTGTTTGCATAACAAATTATATAATGAAAATAAAAAACTATAATAAATAATCGCATAACCACTAAACAACAACATTGCTACGCATAGTTAGACACAAACATTACATAAATCAATAACGTACACAATAATATAACACAATTCACACCACGCTATTACACACTACATAATACATACAATACATATATACATACATATAACACAATAGTAATCTGTCATGTTGTTTGCATAACAAATTATATAATGAAAATAAAAAACTATAATAAATAATCGCATAATCACTAAACAATAACATTCCTACGCACAGTCACGATACAAACATCACATAAATCAATAACATACACAATAATATAACACAGTTCACACCACGCTATTACACACTACATAATACATATAATACATACAATACATATAATACATATAATACGTATAATACATATAATACATATAACACATATAATATATATATACATACATATAACACAATAGCAATCTGCTATGTTGCTCGCATATCAAATTGTATAAAGAAAAATAAAAAACTATAATACAATCGCATAATCACCAAAGAACATCACTTTACACACAGCCATGACATAAACATCACATAATCTAATCATGTACACAACATATACAATCAACAACACAACGTATAATACACAAATAAGCTTTATACACAGCAAACATAATATATGTCACCCACACCACTACATAACCCAATGAAAATTTCCTACCTTCTAACTATTAAGGCACACGACACTAATCCTTACAGATATTACATAAACCACTCAGGCATATAAAAGTAACACAAGTTATATTGTAAATTAATTAAATTGCCTACTGGACAATAATCATAACTCTTATGAAACACCAACCCCATGGCAACAACCTAATGTATTATTATAAGCATTAACTATATACTGGATGTAAACCATATAATAAAACAAATTTAATAGATGACTGTTAACTATCACCGAACACAATAAATACACACTGTCACAAAATATATAACTATTAACATAACAAAAACAAACCTATAAAACACTACTTAACACAAGACATAATGGCACAATTACACAAATAACAAGGCAAAATTACCACCATAAAAGACACGTAAAACATAAATAACTCGACCATAAAACACTAATGCAACGTGCAACAATGCACAACCCAACTGTGCATAACAGTATCAACCCACACATCACAATAGAACATGCATTACGACAGTAAATAATTAAGGCTAAAAGACCTATAATAATGCTTATGTAAATGAAGACAACAATAAAGGGGCAAAAATCGGAGTCCTGATATATGTAAATGGGAACCCTTATGTAGCAATATAAAACAATAAGTGATCGTATAGACTGAGGTACTTGCCTCTTATAGCTTACAAGTGAAATGATGTAAACATAAATAGAATTAAAATTTCAACATGATGTAAAATATAATAAAGCAAGACCTATGTATGTATGTGTATAAATAAGCGCAATGTAATTATCTATATAGTAACACATAAAAATTAAAACAAAACAAAAATTGTAATAAAATCACAGTAGAAAGTAAAATCGAATATAGTAGACAATAAGAGATGATATAGCACAACAATAATGTAAACCTGTAAAATCTTTTTTTTATAATAAATACATTCCCTGCGTTTCATTGCAAAGTTAGGAAATCCCTGATTACGTTAGGGGCTATTCGCGGGCCGGGTCTGGCACCCGGACAAAATTAAAAAAAAAAAAAAAAAAAAAAAAAAAAACCTAACCTAACCTAACCTAACCTAACCTAACCTAACCTAACCTAACCTAACCTAACCTAACCTAACCTAACCTAACCTAACCTAACCTTTTTTTTTTTTTTTTTTTTTGTTCACGCAGTGGCAAAATGCTATTTACGCACCGCCCCCCGCCAGTTACAGACAGGGGGTTGTGTGGGACTCGCCAGTCCTGCGACTGGAATACCCACTAAAATCCACTGCGGTGCCTCTTCCGCGCTTTTACGGGGTGCCGGAGAGATCGTCTTACGACATTCGATCCCCGACACCCCAACGCTTGGCTCTCTGGCCGCATCCAATAACCCCTCAAGGTGGTGGGAGCAGATGCGCGTATAAGCGCCGTCTGCCCCCCAGCCGCCGCCGTCGGAGCGAGTTTGCGGGCGCTGCAGTCTCACGCTCCCGCTCCTTGGCCTCCTTCTGCGCAATGACCTCTTCGCAGAAGGAGGCCATCGACGTCCAACCCCTGTCGCTATCAAGCATCACCGAAACGATGCTCGACAGCGACAGGTCGTCTCCAATTACCCCGGACAGGATGCGGCGCTCAGACCCCCAGGCGGGGCACTCCTCCAGGGTGTGACGCGCATCATCAACTAGCGCGCCACACTCGTGGCACCCGGGAGTCTCCTCCTTCCCAATCCTGTGCAGGTACTTACCGAAGACACCGTGTCCGGTAAGCACCTGCGACAT
The DNA here is from genome assembly GCA_032191425.1 of Lymantria dispar. Lineage (NCBI taxonomy): Eukaryota > Metazoa > Arthropoda > Insecta > Lepidoptera > Erebidae > Lymantria > Lymantria dispar. The sequence continues at coordinate 36,648 of CM063452.1, forward strand.
CCTAAACGTAACGTTGCCGTACCTCCTTGTCATCCAGCGGTGGAGAAGGGGAGCGACCGCCTGAACAGTCGCTCGACCAGCTACTCTGGGTACCTCCAGTTCCTCCCTCCACCGCCGGATGACGTTCCTTTGAGCCGCCTGCTTTGCCCTACGTAATTCCCTAGGGGAAATACTTGTGCCCCTTGCACGCGCCGCAGCGCAAACCCGGTAGACCTCCGCCTGTGCCCCAGCCTGGAGAGGCCAAGGCGGGTCGCCCGCCAACAGTGTTGCCGCGGCCCATGACACAGTACGGTAGCCCCTGATAGACCTCACCGCCATGACCCGCTGCGGCTTACGCAGCAAAGTCTTATTATGGGCGGTGAGGGACTCCGCCCAGATAGGGGCCCCATACAGCGCCATAGACCGCAAAATTCCGGCATATAATCGTCGGCAGGACGACCCAGGACTTCCAGTATTCGGCAGAAGTCTACCCAGCGCCGCGGCGGCTTTGGTAAGCCTGGGCACAAGTTGGGCAAAATGCGGCCCAAAACTCCACCTGCTATCAAGGTGCAGACCCAGATATTTCATCTGGGCCCGCACCGGCACGACAACGTTAGACACCCTGATCTGTGCTCCTCGGGGGACACCCTGACCCGGGCCATGAAACAGGAGGGCCTCTGTTTTGTCTAAAGAGACCCTCAGACCCAGGTCATTTATCCGGCCCACGACGAGCGCAACTCCAGCCCTCGCCAGCCGAGCGGCCTCCCCGAAGTCAGCCCCCCTCACAGTGACGAGGGTATCATCTGCATAACAGATGACCCCCATCCCAGGAAGGAGCCGGCCTCGCAGAAGCCAGTCGAACCCGACGTTCCACAGGGTCGGACCGAGGACCGAGCCCTGCGGGACGCCGCATTCCACCCGGCGGCGATGTAAGCGCCCGTCGTCCCCCTCCCAGAGAACCTAACCTAACCTAACCTAACCTAACCTAACCTAACCTAACCTAACCTAACCTAACCTAACCTAACCTAACCTAACCTAACCTAACCTAACCTAACCTAACCTAACCTAACCTAACCTAACCTAACCTAACCTAACCTAACCTAACCTAACCTAACCTAACCTAACCTAACCTAACCTAACCTAACCTAACCTAACCTAACCTAACCTAACCTAACCTAACCTAACCTAACCTAACCTAACCTAACCTAACCTAACCTAACCTAACCAGTCCCCCGCTGACCGCGCTGCCGTCAGCTGCTTTTTCAAGTGAGCTCCACGCTTTTAAATTCTTTTTAGTGGGTTTTTTGCAAGCTACCGTGACGTGCTATACCTTAAAAGTTGCGCGTTAACGAGGCGCACACGCCGGTGTAACTATTGTGATTGTGAGTGAAAAATCCAGGAAGTTATAAGTGAAAAACCTCCGAAATAAGAGGTTAAGTGTGTGAAAATTGTCAGTTTTTTTTTTGCGTTTTGTTCTTCGGGGTAGGTGCCTCCACGCGAGATTTTTGTGCCTCCGTGTAGGCCTTACCGGCCCGCATCTATCGACGCATCGTACGAGAAAATCCGTTCAGCGCAACACAGTGAAAAACCCAGAAAAACAACTTTTTTCCACACGTGGCGTCACCACGAGGTACCCGAAGGACGCCACCTGCAGAGCTGGGATTTTTACCATATGTGCGGGCAAGTACCCCAACACTTTTACCGCAAAGAGAAAAATTTTAACTGCTGTACTTTTTGTGATAAAACTATTAAGAATATCAAACTTTAACACCTTATAGCTCGGCTCCATACCGGGCTATAATTGTCGTTTTTGTGCCGCTGCTTGCGCGCTAGCTGGGACTACAGAGTATCAAAAGCTGAGCACCCTAGACATCATAGTCAAGGAGCTAACGACGGAAAACCGTAAACTTCGGTTTTTATAAAATTTTCTTCAGCCGGAAAAATCGGAAAATTAACTGGACTATATCATAGTGTAGTAGTCTCTTTGTACTAAATTTACCAATTTTTTGTAATTTTTTAGGTCCAATAGTCTAGGAGAAAACGAATTTTAACCGTATTTATCAAATTAATCTGTAAATATTAGTAATAATTAATTTTTTAGGTTATAGGCGGCTCTATATAGCCCTTGGGCACACCCTGAGCCCAAACACGGTGGGTCTAGACCCAAAAACACCGATTTTTAAAATCCGGGGGGTCTTTGGAGGTGTTTGGAGTTAGCCGCGGAAATCTTTGAAGTCTAATATCTCAGGGGCTATTCGTCGTAGGAGGTTGGGGTTTTCGAATTGGTGACGAACTAGACTTAGGCTATTGTTTTTTATAGCCAATTGCCCAAAAGGGCAATATTTTTTTATATTAGCGTTTTTGACCACTGGGCTGGTAGTCCTGGTGAAGCCGTTGACGGCGGTGAAAGCCCCATGCTCCTCCGACTTGTAGTTTAGGAGTTATACACGGTTAAAATTTGGTTTTGACAGCTCGGCCGCCATATTGGATTTTTTCAGGAGGCCATATCTCCGAAGATATTCAACGTAGAGCGTGGAGATTTTGCAGGTGGGTTAAGGGGGGAGTTTGGAATTGGGGGAAATTAGTTTTTTCCAAATTGGGGGTAAAAAATTTCGGTTGTGACTTTTCAATTTGTAGTGGTAGAACTCTCAATTCCCCATCTGTGAGTCCAAACCCGATATCTCTGCGGCCAATAGATTCGGAGATATTACCGACCAAAGTTATACCCGGCGGCCATCTTGAAAAGGTTCAATTGGACATAACTTCGCCGGAAATAGAGATAGCGCGCTGCGGTTTTCGGATTAGTGGATCCCCTGGTAAGGAGTTTCGACCCCCTGGGGTCAGGTGGTGATACAGCCCCTAAAAATTTTGGTTTCAGCTGACGGTGCCGGCGTGCGCGGGGCATCGGGGGAAGTCCCTTAGTTCAAACCCGAACTTCCTGGGACCGATAGAGCCGAAGTTATCGGGGTTCGAAAATTCCCTGGAGGTGTTGGAGGTGTTAGGGGGTGATTTTCGGACTGCCGTTACTCGGAGGCTATTGGTCGTAGAGACTTGGGATTTCTTCTGCTGTCAATCGCACGGGGAGTTCCACCAGACGCTGATACCACCTTCCTTCTGTCTCTTCTGCTTCTACCTTCTTCTTCTTCTTTTTTCTTCTTTTATCTTCTTTTTCTTCTTTTTGGACGTGGACGATCTCCGTATAACTTGTTGTGATCCCCGCGAGAAGCCGCGGCCGCTACCTCCAGAAGACTAGGCTCTTCTGAAATAAAAAATTTTTCTTCTTTTTACTTTTTTGTGATTAGCTATTACTGAGGCTTCCCCCGCTGAGTCTTTGGGCCGGTGGCGACAATTGGCCGTTGCCTTAGCAATTAACCATTTTGTGCCGCAGCCTGGGGGCTCGTGGGAGAGCTATTAATTTCTTTCAAATATAAACTTATACTCCTGGCGGAGATATATGTATATAGGTAACTTAATTTTAGCTCAATTTTATTTTAATTTTAATTTTAGCTGTAGGACACGGGGCTATACACCCCAACTCTAGTAATTAAGTTTTTATTTTATTTTTATTTTATATTTATTTTGACAAATTGACTTTTACCTTGTTAATAATAATTAGATTTAACAATTTGTCGACAACTGGGATCTTTACACCCTATTATATCTAAACATAAGACCTTGGGCTTGCAACTCAATTGTTGTTATAACCCAATTTATTGTGTATTACTTTATTATCGTATTCAATAATTATTATAGGAAACTTATTGTAAAATAGACAAGGGCCTTTACACCCAAACATTTAATCATACATTTTAATTTACATCATACACCTCAATCATTGACTACACAAACTGATTAATACAATATACACTTTTATATAACAATACATTGGAACCGAGCCATATACACTCGGATTTCAATAATATTGACACCCGCAGACCCCAAAAAATAACATGTTGAGATCTCCACCTCAGGATAGGCGCTCGAAAGAGCCGTCCCAGTCCCCCAGTAATAAAGCCCAACATCTAATGAACCACACCAGCATGTTCATAGAAAATACCCCAAAGACTACGACGTCTGGTGCAACCAGAAAAGGGGTATTTGACACTAATAGGGCAGGCATGAACCGCACTGTAGTCTTGGACCAGCCGACAACCCCCCAAAACTCTCCCCCTCCAGTAGCAGATTCCGCCAGACTCATGGGGGCAAAACTAGGCGTTAAAAAAGCGAAACTCCTCCTAAATATGTCAAAAAACATAAAGACGGAGGTGAAAAGAGGGGTCATAGACGTATTGGACAAATTAGTCTTATGCGTTCAGGAAGGGGAGAAGGAACTCGCGGAGCATAGGAAAGGGCCCCAAAAACCACTGCCCGAGGATAACGTAAAAGACGAAGACAAAGACGAGTTACCACAGCCCGTGAGTATCGTAAAAGATGACAAAGGCGAGGTCCCTGAACTGGAAAGGTGGAAAACTATGATAAGGGCCCATAGTGAAATCCTGACAGAGAGCATGGAACAGAACGAGCGACTAGAAAAGGCCCTTAAACAGCACGTCACCCTCCTGGACGGCTTGGAGGAATACAAGCAGCAGTTCAAAGAAACTGCAGACAGCATGAGATGCCTAGAAGGCGTAGTGCGATACCATGCAGTGACACTGGAAAACCAAAAGGACACCATCACCACCCCCGCAACTGAGGCCAGCGCCGAGCTCCTGCAGGAATTAAGAGTTTTAAAGGGTACCACTCAGGAGCTGAGCAAAAAGGTAGAAGAGGTCAGTTGCGGGCCGCGTACCTACGCAGAAATAGTTGCCAAACCAAGGCCTCAACAGACACCCAAGTCACACGCCATCATGGTATCAACAATTGACATCTGCCCCAGTGACGTCCTGGAGGATGAAATAAAAGGCACACTTAAGGCCAAGGAAAACGGATGGAGAATCCAGAAGATGAGGCGCGTGAGGGGGCCTAGAGTCGTACTCGCATGCGCCTCAAAACCTGAGATTGACCAATTAGCAGGGAAGCTAATAGAAAATAAAAAACTCAAAGTGGAGGAGGCTAAATTTTTAAACCCACTCGTGGTTTTGAAAAACCTGTGTCGGAAGACCACGGAAGCAGACATAAAAATCGCGCTGTCCCAGCAAAACGCCGACTTGACGGAGGGACTGTCGGCCGAGGAGGTCGCTGTGATGGAGAGGTACCGGAGGAGGGCAAGACACCCAGATGAGTGTCATGCCGTCCTCCAGGTGTCGCCAATCCTTTGGCAGAGACTTACCTCGGCTGGCAGGCTATTCGTTGACGTGCAATGTGTGAGGGTGCAAGACCAAACGCCCCTCATACAATGCATGCGTTGTCTGGGATACGGCCACGGAAAAAAAAAAAAAAAAAAGAGCTGCTCCGCGGTCGAGGAGGACCGCTGTACCAGATGCGGTCAGCCGGGCCATGTGAGAAAGGAGTGTAGCCATCGCACAAATTGCTACAACTGCACAAAGGCCAAACTACCACACACAAACCACGATGTGTTCGGCGCAGAATGCCCCATAAGATCTAGGGCAGACGCCCTTGCAAGGGAGGCAGTAGCATATAGCTAGGGTGCGCTTCCCGGCCAATCATCTATCGTCATGGCCACATACATGACAGACAAATCACACACACAAGCACGATTAACACAACACACAACAACACCTACACCTCATCATTATTAAACAAACTACTAGACAACAACACACACCAAATGTATCTCAAAAAACTTTTGACTCATATCTATAAAACATCAACACGTACACAAATTACATCGACTACAAAACAACAATCAACATACAATTGTTCAGCAAACATGCTAACACAGTCCAAATATAACAAACAACTGCATAAAAAAAAAAATATACATTCACAAACAACAAACACCACAGATCATCAACAACCACCACATACAACACACACAAGACTATAGTGCGTGAACATGGACGCTGATGCAATGATTGTACTTAGCGGGCATGCAATCCACGTACATATATTCATTACATAAACTAATACATTAACACACACCACACATTTCAACACAACAAGTAACAATCTGCTATGTTGTAAGCATATTAGATTTTACTAAGGAAATAAAAAACAATGCATAACAATTGCACAATCACTAGCACAATCACAATATACAATCTGCGTCACAAAACTTACACCAATCACCTATGCACACAATGTACATACCACAGCACATTACATACGTACACCAACAACCTAAACAATTACCACTCGACGTCATGCACAATTATAATTTATGTGTATTAACATAGTAAATTATAATATTAAGTAACAATAAATGACACACCACAAATCACCACTCAGCATAGCACAACGTAAACAACCACATAGTCACAATAGCATTAGGAACAAACAAAACGAAATTATCATAATTAATTAATAGTTTATTTTGTTGCGACAAAATAAGATATTAAATAAAGTACAATGAAACATATTTGTATATAAAAGCATACACAACAATACTAAAAATGATCACACAAATAAATACAAAATAAATAGTTAGTAACATAAACACTAGTAATCAAATCACATAAACAATAACCCACTACAGCAAAACAAAAAGTCACACAAGGCCAAAATGAGCATTGACGATTGTATAAAATGGATAGAGGCCATTATCAGCCTTCCTAAGTTTAAACAATATTGAATTAAAGAAATGTAACACAAATAATAAACAATGTAAATTTTTCAAATTAAGACAAAATGTAAAATAGGACAAATAAACAATAGTAATAAATGTAATTTACAATACCTAATAGTAGAAATAAGCATACACATAAGTATAGAAATACACTGTAAAATTTTTTTCATAATAAATCTCCCTAGCACTTAATACCCATCCGACACAATCCCTGATTATGTTAGGGGCTTCTCGCGGGCCGGGTCTGGCACCCGGACACAAAAAAAAAAAAAAAAAAAAAAAAAAAAAAAAAAAAAAAAAAAAAAAAAAAAAAAAACCTAACCTAACCTAACCTAACCTAACCTAACCTAACCTAACCTAACCTAACCTTTTTTTTTTTTTTTTTTTTTTTGTTCACGCAGTGGCAAAATGCTATTTACGCACCGCCCCCCGCCAGTTACAGACAGGGGGTTGTGTGGGACTCGCCAGTCCTGCGACTGAAATACCCACTAAAATCCACTGCGGTGCCTCTTCCGCGCTTTTACGGGGTGCCGGAGAGATCGTCTTACGACATTCGATCCCCGACACCCCAACGCTTGGCTCTCTGGCCGCATCCAATAACCCCTCAAGGTGGTGGGAGCAGATGCGCGTATAAGCGCCGTCTGCCTCCCAGCCGCCGCCGTCGGAGCGAGTTTGCGGGCGCTGCAGTCTCACGCTCCCGCTCCTTGGCCTCCTTCCGTGCAATGACCTCTTCACAGAAGGAGGCCATCGACGTCCAACCCCTGTCGCTATCAAGCATCACCGAAACGATGCTCGACAGCGACAGGTCGTCTCCAATTACCCCGGACAGGATGCGGCGCTCAGACCCCCAGGCGGGGCACTCCTCCAGGGTGTGACGCGCATCATCAACTAGCGCGCCACACTCGTGGCACCCGGGAGTCTCCTCCTTCCCAATCCTGTGCAGGTACTTACCGAAGACACCGTGTCCGGTAAGTACCTGCGACATCCTAAACGTAACGTTGCCGTACCTCCTTGTCATCCAGCGGTGGAGAAGGGGAGCGACCGCCTGAACAGTCGCTCGACCAGCTACTCTGGGTACCTCCAGTTCCTCCCTCCACCGCCGGATGACGTTCCTTTGAGCCGCCTGCTTTGCCCTACGTAATTCTCTAGGGGAAATACTTGTGCCCCTTGCACGCGCCGCAGCGCAAACCCGGTAGACCTCCGCCTGTGCTCCAGCCTGGAGAGGCCAAGGCGGGTCGCCCGCCAACAGTGTTGCCGCGGCCCATGACACAGTACGGTAGCCCCTGATAGACCTCACCGCCATGACCCGCTGCGGCTTACGCAGCAAAGTCTTATTATGGGCGGTGAGGGACTCCGCCCAGATAGGGGCCCCATACAGCGCCATAGACCGCAAAATTCCGGCATATAATCGTCGGCAGGACGACCCAGGACTTCCAGTATTCGGCAGAAGTCTACCCAGCGCCGCGGCGGCTTTGGTAAGCCTGGGCACAAGTTGGGCAAAATGCGGCCCAAAACTCCACCTGCTATCAAGGTGCAGACCCAGATATTTCATCTGGGCCCGCACCGGCACGACAACGTTAGACACCCTGATCTGTGCTCCTCGGGGGACACCCTGACCCGGGCCATGAAACAGGAGGGCCTCTGTTTTGTCTAAAGAGACCCTCAGACCCAGGTCATTTATCCGGCCCACGACGAGCGCAACTCCAGCCCTCGCCAGCCGAGCGGCCTCCCCGAAGTCAGCCCCCCTCACAGTAACGAGGGTATCATCTGCATAACAGATGACCCCCATCCCAGGAAGGAGCCGGCCTCGTAGAAGCCAGTCGAACCCGACGTTCCACAGGGTCGGACCGAGGACCGAGCCCTGCGGGACGCCGCATTCCACCCGGCGGCGATGTAAGCGCCCGTCGTCCCCCTCCCAGAGCACGTGCCTTTCCTCAAGGTACGCTTCCAACAGCCTCCGGAGGTATGGGGGCACTCCATGGAACCGGAGCGCCTCCCTTAATGTCTCATGCGGGAGGCTGTTGAAAGCGTTTTTGATGTCAAGCGAGACTGCCAGCATCACGTCCCTATTGGCCACCGCTTCGGTGGCCTGAATTTTCAGGGCGGCCAGTGCATCAATAGTTGACCGGCCGCGCCTGAATCCGTACTGATTTGCTGACAGCCCCGGCCCGACATCCTCGAGGTGCTGAACGAGGCGGTCCGCGACGACCTTCTCAAACAATTTGGCCGCCTCGTCCAGCAGCACCAGGGGTCTATATGCAGAGGGAGAGTCCAAAGGACGACCCTCCTTCCGCAAAAGGCACAACCTGCCCTCTTTCCAAATCGACGGGAACTGCCCAGACCTCAGACATTCGTCGAGCAGTTCCCGTAGCATGTTCCCACAGACAGCCGCAGCGATGCCGTACACGAGGCCCGGGACTCCGTCCGGGCCGGGCGCTTTCTTCTTTCCGCGAAGACGGAAGAGGGCTGCATCCAATTCTCGGTCAGCGATGGGCGGAATGGGAACTTCCGCCTCTATCGCTGACGGAGGAGCCATCCTTGGGGGAGCATGCCCCGCTGAGTTCGGAAAAAGCTCCCCCAACAGTCCCGATAAGAGATCAGCATCCAGGGTTTCGATGATGGGGGCGCCGCAGGCTCGGAGCTTGTTCCGTGCCCGTTGATAGGGGCGCCCCCACGGATCTCTATCGAGGACCGCAAGCAGCTCCTCCCGCGCCCTCTCCTTCGCCCGGCTGATGGCCAGCTGCAGGGTTTTCTTTCTTCTTTGGTACTCCATACGCAGCTGGCCCTCAAGGACTTCATCCCGGACCGTCCTCTGGCGGCAGCGAATGTACGCCCGCCGCGACCGGTTGGAGGCCACCCGAAGACCGGCAATCTCAGGTGACCACCAGTATACCTGTCGTCGCGGAGGCCGCCGCCGCGCCCTTGGCATCGCCGCATCGCAGACCGTCTGCAGGCAACTTCTAAAATGGCCCGCGAGCTCATTCACCCCCGTGACTCGCTGTCCCGCTGAGCCCCAACGCTGGACTATTGCGGACTCCCGGACCATGTCTAGGTCAATTTGCCCGATGGCCCATTTCGGGAGTCCACCCCTTACTCTGCGCCGGGGCTGCAGTGGACCCGGAGGGGCAGAGACCTCAAACCGTATGTAGCGGTGGTCTGATAGAGTCTCCACCCCTTCCACCACTCTCCAACCTCTCACCATGCTAGCGACACTGGGGCTGGCAAACGAAAGGTCCACCACAGACCCACCCCAGTCCCGCACGCACGTGAGTACCCTCCCCGTATTGAGGAGGGACAAGTCAGAAAGAATGGTCCACTGTTCTACGGCCCTTCCTCTGGGATCCGTGGCAGGGTTTCCCCACGCCTGAGACTTTGCGTTGAAATCGCCGAGGACCACTACTTTCCTCGGCGACTGTCGCCGAACCGCAGCGCCGACAGAGTCCAAGAAGATCTCAAACTCCGCCAGCGCGCGGTTGGGAGAGAAATAGACCCCTACAACTGCAAAGTCTCTCCATCCCGCCACGGCATACCCATTACCCCTCTCGAGTACGGAAAGGGGGGGGCCGATATCTACTCTGACGAGGACAGCGACGTCACCATTAATGTCTCCCACCCAGTTGGGTGAGGAAGGGACGAAATATGGCTCGCAGGCCACCGCCAGGTCCACACCCCACTCCGCCATAGATTGCAAGAGCAGATCTTGGGCAGCGGCAGTGTGGTTGATGTTCGCCTGGAGGAAATCTACTTTGTCTCCCATTAAGGAGACATTTCAATTTCCTCCTGAACCTGACGACTTAAAGTCGTTGTGGTGGTCTGAGGTCCTTGGACCACCTTGCCTTTCGAGGAGGGAGGTTTACACAACCTCCCTCCCATAATATGCGATGATGCTCGACCGGCGTCAGCACAGACTGCACAGCGGTACTCCGCCATGCACGAGGCTGCCTTGTGCCCTTCAAGGCCACATCGGTAACAAAGACTGGAGCGGTCGACTTCTGAGGTGCACAAAGAGGTTGTATGCCCCAACCCTAGGCACCTAAAACACCTAAGAGGTAGGTTTTCTAGCACCTGGACTCCGGCGGAGCTCCAACCGACTAAGAGCCTCCCCGCATCCGCCAGAGTCTTCGCAGTGGCGACGGGGCACCTTACCTTGGCTACGCCCATGCCACGTGCCCCACGCTGGATCTCCCCAACCTGCACCTCCGTTGCAGCACATCCTCCTACGCGGACCACGGCCTGTTGGATCCTCTCTTGGGTGACAGAATCATCAAGACCGGTCACTCGAATGTCCGCCCGTTTAACCGGGCAGACAACGTCCGCCATTCCAGCGAGCGCTGTGCGAAGGCTAGTGGCTAGTTTATCGGCGGTCTCCCTAGTCTGGTCCTTAGGTAACTGGAGCACCCTTGCCCCAGTCACAGAGCGTCTGACCTTTAGACCCCCCTCAATTCCAAGCTCCTTAAGGTCCACCTCCTGTTCAGCACGGAGCATAGCATCGGCGTATGTTAGCCCCCTGCTTTCGGCCCCGGGCTGCAATTTCAAAATTACAGCCGAAGAGCGAGGAGCAGTCAACGCCGACTTTACTTTCCTCCGTGCCACTTCTGCTGCACTGGGAGCGACGGGGGGCACAGCCTTCGCTGGGGTGGTTGAAGAGAGTGCCGCAGAAGAGGTGGCCTTTTTCTTGCCCTTTTTAACAACAGTGACCCAACTCTCTACAGGCGCGGATGGGGTCACTGGAACATCCTTGGACGTCGTTGTTACTGCAGCAGGTGTCGTTGCAGTCTTGGGTGCAGCAGGTACAGCAGTCATACCTCTCTTCTTATCCACTGCCAAGGGTGGACGGACTCTCTGGGCGGGGAGGAGACGATCCTCAATCCCGTCAAATCGAGCCGCCATCATCTCACCGAAGGAATTTCGGAGAGAGGTCTCCATGTCCTCAAACATGTGCTTAAGCACATCCGCATCCGGTGTCGACCTTTGGGCCACCGCTTTAGGGGACTTAAATTCGTCAAACTGTCTCCTATAAGATTTGAGTTCCATCTTGAGGGTCTCGTTTTCCTTACGGAGTTTAGCAATATCCCTCCTAAAGGACTCAAGACTGTCTTCTTCTACCGTTTTTAACAATACGTTAATGCATTTCATCAGGTTTTCCGTCCCTTGATTAAGTACTTTAATAGTAGTCCCCTTGAGATTTTTTGATTTTCTGATGCTTTGCTGAACCTCAGCAAGTACGCTCATACTGTATTTTTTTACTTCCTGGGTTGAACAGAGGTTCAGCGTCCCATCCGAAAATTCCATTACCTCCGAGCATGTACTGTCATCTGAATCCCCATCCATGGCTCGTTGCTCCAACATATCATGTAGAGAACGAGCACATGCAAGTCCAGCAGAATGTCCTCTAACCGGTGTTTTGCCTCTGCGGGCCGCACTAACTTTGGCAGCAGAAGCTGCACTAGCCCCGGATACCTCCTTGCGGTACTGCTCTATGTCCCCAGCAGAACGCTTTAGACTGACCGAACACGGTTTCGTGAACATAATAGGCGATGCAGGCGGGGGCATAACTGCCCCAGATGCCTCGCTTTCACTCCCACTCATTACTGTTGTTGTTGGGCCACGCGTCTCCATCATATGGAGCTAAGTGCTCTTATCTAACTTGACCTACCCTAACATAGCCTAACTAAACCTAACCTATCTAAACCTATCTTACTCTAATGTAGCCTAAACTACCCTAGCTTACCCTACCTTACACCTATCCTAACTTATTCTCACTTATCCTAAACAATCCTAACCTATTCCTAGCTTATCCTAGCCTATCCTACCGTATTCTAACTGATCCTAACCTATTCCTATCCTATCCTAACTTGTCCTAAACAATCCTAACTTATCCTGGCCTATCCTAACTTATCCTAAAGTAACTTAACCTAAATTAATCTAACTTAAACCCTAGGTACTAAAGTCCATAACCAACTTCCTTCTAACTCCTTCTCTTCTTTCTTTTTATCTTCTAGAGTCTCTGCTCCGTTAACGTATAAAAAATATAATTATCCTTACCACCTGGTTCTATGGTCACTTTCACTAAACACACAAATTCACAAAATTGAATGGTGTAGTCCGGACGACTTAATGTATAAAATCTGAACAAATTCTATACACATTCCCATCACTCTCAAAATTTGAATACTGCAGTCGGACGACGCGATGTAGGAGTACATACAGTGAACTCTACTACACGTTACTGACGTCACGACGACACGGACAGAGCGCGCGAGTGCAGCTCTCAGCGCACGACGCGTCGTGGGAGCGCACACCGTGATAACCACACTATACGCGGACGATGCGATGTACGAGTGTATACAGTGAACACTGACTCTACCGGCATGACAACAACACCACAACGCAGAGCGCGTAGGAGCACGTCTTAACCGCACGACGTCTGGCTCACGACTAACCTAACCTAACCTAACCTAACCTAACCTAACCTAACCTAACCTAACCTAACCTAACCTAACCTAACCTAACCTAACCTTTTTTTTTTTTTTTTTTTTTTTTTTTTTTTGTTCACGCAGTGGCAAAATGCTATTTACGCACCGCCCCCCGCCAGTTACAGACAGGGGGTTGTGTGGGACTCGCCAGTCCTGCGACTGGAATACCCACTAAAATCCACTGCGGTGCCTCTTCCGCGCTTTTACGGGGTGCCGGAGAGATCGTCTTACGACATTCGATCCCCGACACCCCAACGCTTGGCTCTCTGGCCGCATCCAATAACCCCTCAAGGTGGTGGGAGCAGATGCGCGTATAAGCGCCGTCTGCCCCCCAGCCGCCGCCGTCGGAGCGAGTTTGCGGGCGCTGCAGTCTCACGCTCCCGCTCCTTGGCCTCCTTCTGCGCAATGACCTCTTCGCAGAAGGAGGCCATCGACGTCCAACCCCTGTCGCTATCAAGCATCACCGAAACGATGCTCGACAGCGACAGGTCGTCTCCAATTACCCCGGACAGGATGCGGCGCTCAGACCCCCAGGCGGGGCACTCCTCCAGGGTGTGACGCGCATCATCAACTAGCGCGCCACACTCGTGGCACCCGGGAGTCTCCTCCTTCCCAATCCTGTGCAGGTACTTACCGAAGACACCGTGTCCGGTAAGCACCTGCGACATCCTAAACGTAACGTTGCCGTACCTCCTTGTCATCCAGCGGTGGAGAAGGGGAGCGACCGCCTGAACAGTCGCTCGACCAGCTACTCTGGGTACCTCCAGTTCCTCCCTCCACCGCCGGATGACGTTCCTTTGAGCCGCCTGCTTTGCCCTACGTAATTCCCTAGGGGAAATACTTGTGCCCCTTGCACGCGCCGCAGCGCAAACCCGGTAGACCTCCGCCTGTGCCCCAGCCTGGAGAGGCCAAGGCGGGTCGCCCGCCAACAGTGTTGCCGCGGCCCATGACACAGTACGGTAGCCCCTGATAGACCTCACCGCCATGACCCGCTGCGGCTTACGCAGCAAAGTCTTATTATGGGCGGTGAGGGACTCCGCCCAGATAGGGGCCCCATACAGCGCCATAGACCGCAAAATTCCGGCATATAATCGTCGGCAGGACGACCCAGGACTTCCAGTATTCGGCAGAAGTCTACCCAGCGCCGCGGCGGCTTTGGTAAGCCTGGGCACAAGTTGGGCAAAATGCGGCCCAAAACTCCACCTGCTATCAAGGTGCAGACCCAGATATTTCATCTGGGCCCGCACCGGCACGACAACGTTAGACACCCTGATCTGTGCTCCTCGGGGGACACCCTGACCCGGGCCATGAAACAGGAGGGCCTCTGTTTTGTCTAAAGAGACCCTCAGACCCAGGTCATTTATCCGGCCCACGACGAGCGCAACTCCAGCCCTCGCCAGCCGAGCGGCCTCCCCGAAGTCAGCCCCCCTCACAGTGACGAGGGTATCATCTGCATAACAGATGACCCCCATCCCAGGAAGGAGCCGGCCTCGCAGAAGCCAGTCGAACCCGACGTTCCACAGGGTCGGACCGAGGACCGAGCCCTGCGGGACGCCGCATTCCACCCGGCGGCGATGTAAGCGCCCGTCGTCCCCCTCCCAGAGCACGTGCCTTTCCTCAAGGTACGCTTCCAACAGCCTCCGGAGGTATGGGGGCACTCCATGGAACCGGAGCGCCTCCCTTAATGTCTCATGCGGGAGGCTGTTGAAAGCGTTTTTGATGTCAAGCGAGACTGCCAGCATCACGTCCCTATTGGCCACCGCTTCGGTGGCCTGAATTTTCAGGGCGGCCAGTGCATCAATAGTTGACCGGCCGCGCCTGAATCCGTACTGATTTGCTGACAGCCCCGGCCCGACATCCTCGAGGTGCTGAACGAGGCGGTCCGCGACGACCTTCTCAAACAATTTGGCCGCCTCGTCCAGCAGCACCAGGGGTCTATATGCAGAGGGAGAGTCCAAAGGACGACCCTCCTTCCGCAAAAGGCACAACCTGCCCTCTTTCCAAATCGACGGGAACTGCCCAGACCTCAGACATTCGTCGAGCAGTTCCCGTAGCATGTTCCCACAGACAGCCGCAGCGATGCCGTACACGAGGCCCGGGACTCCGTCCGGGCCGGGCGCTTTCTTCTTTCCGCGAAGACGGAAGAGGGCTGCATCCAATTCTCGGTCAGCGATGGGCGGAATGGGAACTTCCGCCTCTATCGCTGACGGAGGAGCCATCCTTGGGGGAGCATGCCCCGCTGAGTTCGGAAAAAGCTCCCCCAACAGTCCCGATAAGAGATCAGCATCCAGGGTTTCGATGATGGGGGCGCCGCAGGCTCGGAGCTTGTTCCGTGCCCGTTGATAGGGGCGCCCCCACGGATCTCTATCGAGGACCGCAAGCAGCTCCTCCCGCGCCCTCTCCTTCGCCCGGCTGATGGCCAGCTGCAGGGTTTTCTTTCTTCTTTGGTACTCCATACGCAGCTGGCCCTCAAGGACTTCATCCCGGACCGTCCTCTGGCGGCAGCGAATGTACGCCCGCCGCGACCGGTTGGAGGCCACCCGAAGACCGGCAATCTCAGGTGACCACCAGTATACCTGTCGTCGCGGAGGCCGCCGCCGCGCCCTTGGCATCGCCGCATCGCAGACCGTCTGCAGGCAACTTCTAAAATGGCCCGCGAGCTCATTCACCCCCGTGACTCGCTGTCCCGCTGAGCCCCAACGCTGGACTATTGCGGACTCCCGGACCATGTCTAGGTCAATTTGCCCGATGGCCCATTTCGGGAGTCCACCCCTTACTCTGCGCCGGGGCTGCAGTGGACCCGGAGGGGCAGAGACCTCAAACCGTATGTAGCGGTGGTCTGATAGAGTCTCCACCCCTTCCACCACTCTCCAACCTCTCACCATGCTAGCGACACTGGGGCTGGCAAACGAAAGGTCCACCACAGACCCACCCCAGTCCCGCACGCACGTGAGTACCCTCCCCGTATTGAGGAGGGACAAGTCAGAAAGAATGGTCCACTGTTCTACGGCCCTTCCTCTGGGATCCGTGGCAGGGTTTCCCCACGCCTGAGACTTTGCGTTGAAATCGCCGAGGACCACTACTTTCCTCGGCGACTGTCGCCGAACCGCAGCGCCGACAGAGTCCAAGAAGATCTCAAACTCCGCCAGCGCGCGGTTGGGAGAGAAATAGACCCCTACAACTGCAAAGTCTCTCCATCCCGCCACGGCATACCCATTACCCCTCTCGAGTACGGAAAGGGGGGGGCCGATATCTACTCTGACGAGGACAGCGACGTCACCATTAATGTCTCCCACCCAGTTGGGTGAGGAAGGGACGAAATATGGCTCGCAGGCCACCGCCAGGTCCACACCCCACTCCGCCATAGATTGCAAGAGCAGATCTTGGGCAGCGGCAGTGTGGTTGATGTTCGCCTGGAGGAAATCTACTTTGTCTCCCATTAAGGAGACATTTCGATTTCCTCCTGAACCTGACGGCTTAAAGTCGTTGTGGTGGTCTGAGGTCCTTGGACCACCTTGCCTTTCGAGGAGGGAGGTTTACACAACCTCCCTCCCATAATGTGCGATGATGCTCGACCGGCGTCAGCACAGACTGCACAGCGGTACTCCGCCATGCACGAGGCCGCCTTGTGCCCTTCAAAGCCACACCGGTAACAAAGACTGGAGCGGTCGACTTCTGAGGTGCACAAAGAGGTTGTATGCCCCAACCCTAGGCACCTAAAACACCTAAGAGGTAGGTTTTCTAGCACCTGGACTCCGGCGGAGCTCCAACCGACTAAGAGCCTCCCCGCATCCGCCAGAGTCTTCGCAGTGGCGACGGGGCACCTTACCTTGGCTACGCCCATGCCACGTGCCCCACGCTGGATCTCCCCAACCTGCACCTCCGTTGCAGCACATCCTCCTACGCGGACCACGGCCTGTTGGATCCTCTCTTGGGTGACAGAATCATCAAGACCGGTCACCCGAATGTCCGCCCGTTTAACCGGGCAGACAACGTCCACCATTCCAGCGAGCGCTGTGCGAAGGCTAGTGGCTAGTTTATCGGCGGTCTCCCTAGTCTGGTCCTTAGGTAACTGGAGCACCCTTGCCCCAGTCACAGAGCGTCTGACCTTTAGACCCCCCTCAATTCCAAGCTCCTTAAGGTCCACCTCCTGTTCAGCACGGAGCATAGCATCGGCGTATGTTAGCCCCCTGCTTTCGGCCCCGGGCTGCAATTTCAAAATTACAGCCGAAGAGCGAGGAGCAGTCAACGCCGACTTTACTTTCCTCCGTGCCACTTCTGCTGCACTGGGAGCGACGGGGGGCACAGCCTTCGCTGGGGTGGTTGAAGAGAGTGCCGCAGAAGAGGTGGCCTTTTTCTTGCCCTTTTTAACAACAGTGACCCAACTCTCTACAGGCGCGGATGGGGTCACTGGAACATCCTTGGACGTCGTTGTTACTGCAGCAGGTGTCGTTGCAGTCTTGGGTGCAGCAGGTACAGCAGTCATACCTCTCTTCTTATCCGCTGCCAAGGGTGGACGGACTCTCTGGGCGGGGAGGAGACGATCCTCAATCCCGTCAAATCGAGCCGCCATCATCTCACCGAAGGAATTTCGGAGAGAGGTCTCCATGTCCTCAAACATGTGCTTAAGCACATCCGCATCCGGTGTCGACCTTTGGGCCACCGCTTTAGGGGACTTAAATTCGTCAAACTGTCTCCTATAAGATTTGAGTTCCATCTTGAGGGTCTCGTTTTCCTTACGGAGTTTAGCAATATCCCTCCTAAAGGACTCAAGACTGTCTTCTTCTACCGTTTTTAACAATACGTTAATGCATTTCATCAGGTTTTCCGTCCCTTGATTAAGTACTTTAATAGTAGTCCCCTTGAGATTTTTTGATTTTCGGATGCTTTGCTGAACCTCAGCAAGTACGCTCATACTGTATTTTTTAACTTCCTGGGTTGAACAGAGGTTCAGCGTCCCATCCGAAAATTCCATTACCTCCGAGCATGTACTGTCATCTGAATCCCCATCCATGGCTCGTTGCTCCAACATATCATGTAGAGAACGAGCACATGCAAGTCCAGCAGAATGTCCTCTAACCGGTGTTTTGCCTCTGCGGGCCGCACTAACTTTGGCAGCAGAAGCTGCACTAGCCCCGGATACCTCCTTGCGGTACTGCTCTATGTCCCCAGCAGAACGCTTGAGACTGACCGAACACGGTTTCGTGAACATTATAGGCGATGCAGGCGGGGGCATAACTGCCCCAGATGCCTCGCTTTCACTCCCACTCATTACTGTCGTTGTTGGGCCACGCGTCTCCATCATATGGACTTTAGTGCTCTTATCTAACTTGACCTACCCTAACATAGCCTATCTAAACCTAACCTATCTAAACCTATCTTACTCTAATGTAGCCTAATCTATCCTAGCTTACCCTACCTTACACCTATCCTAACTTATTCTCACTTATCCTAAACAAACCTAACCTATTCCTAGCTTATCCTAGCCTATCCTACCGTATTCTAACTGATCCTAACCTATTCCTATCCTATCCTAACTTGTCCTAAACAATCTTTACTTATCCTGGCCTATCCTAACTTATCCTAAAGTAACTTAACCTAAATTAACCTAACTTAAACCCTAGGTACTAAAGTCCATAACCAACTTCCTTCTAACTCCTTCTCTTCCTTCTTTTTATCTTCTAGAGTCTCTGCTCCGTTAACGTATAAAAAATATAATTATCCTTACCACCTGGTTCTATGGTCACTGTCACTAAACACACAAATTCACAGAATTGAATGGTGTAGTCCGGACGACTTAATGTATAAAATCTGAACAAATTCTATACACATTCCCATCACTCTCAAAATTTGAATACTGCAGTCGGACGACGCGATGTAGGAGTACATACAGTGAACTCTACTACACGTTACTGACGTCACGACGACACGGACAGAGCGCGCAAGTGCAGCTCTCAGCGCACGACGCGTCGTGGGAGCGCACACCGTGATCACCACACTATACGCGGACGATGCGATGTACCAGTGTATACAGTGAACACTGACTCTACCGGCATGACGACAACACCACAACGCAGAGCGCGTAGGAGCACGTCTTAACCGCACGACGTCTGGCTCACGACTAACCTAACCTAACCTAACCTTTTTTTTTTTTTTTTTTTTTTTGTTCACGCAGTGGCAAAATGCTATTTACGCACCGCCCCCCGCCAGTTACAGACAGGGGGTTGTGTGGGACTCGCCAGTCCTGC
The DNA here is from genome assembly GCA_032191425.1 of Lymantria dispar. Taxonomy (NCBI): domain Eukaryota; kingdom Metazoa; phylum Arthropoda; class Insecta; order Lepidoptera; family Erebidae; genus Lymantria; species Lymantria dispar. The sequence goes on from CM063452.1 coordinate 56,036, forward strand.
GACTGGAATACCCACTAAAATCCACTGCGGTGCCTCTTCCGCGCTTTTACGGGGTGCCGGAGAGATCGTCTTACGACATTCGATCCCCGACACCCCAACGCTTGGCTCTCTGGCCGCATCCAATAACCCCTCAAGGTGGTGGGAGCAGATGCGCGTATAAGCGCCGTCTGCCCCCCAGCCGCCGCCGTCGGAGCGAGTTTGCGGGCGCTGCAGTCTCACGCTCCCGCTCCTTGGCCTCCTTCTGCGCAATGACCTCTTCGCAGAAGGAGGCCATCGACGTCCAACCCCTGTCGCTATCAAGCATCACCGAAACGATGCTCGACAGCGACAGGTCGTCTCCAATTACCCCGGACAGGATGCGGCGCTCAGACCCCCAGGCGGGGCACTCCTCCAGGGTGTGACGCGCATCATCAACTAGCGCGCCACACTCGTGGCACCCGGGAGTCTCCTCCTTCCCAATCCTGTGCAGGTACTTACCGAAGACACCGTGTCCGGTAAGCACCTGCGACATCCTAAACGTAACGTTGCCGTACCTCCTTGTCATCCAGCGGTGGAGAAGGGGAGCGACCGCCTGAACAGTCGCTCGACCAGCTACTCTGGGTACCTCCAGTTCCTCCCTCCACCGCCGGATGACGTTCCTTTGAGCCGCCTGCTTTGCCCTACGTAATTCCCTAGGGGAAATACTTGTGCCCCTTGCACGCGCCGCAGCGCAAACCCGGTAGACCTCCGCCTGTGCCCCAGCCTGGAGAGGCCAAGGCGGGTCGCCCGCCAACAGTGTTGCCGCGGCCCATGACACAGTACGGTAGCCCCTGATAGACCTCACCGCCATGACCCGCTGCGGCTTACGCAGCAAAGTCTTATTATGGGCGGTGAGGGACTCCGCCCAGATAGGGGCCCCATACAGCGCCATAGACCGCAAAATTCCGGCATATAATCGTCGGCAGGACGACCCAGGACTTCCAGTATTCGGCAGAAGTCTACCCAGCGCCGCGGCGGCTTTGGTAAGCCTGGGCACAAGTTGGGCAAAATGCGGCCCAAAACTCCACCTGCTATCAAGGTGCAGACCCAGATATTTCATCTGGGCCCGCACCGGCACGACAACGTTAGACACCCTGATCTGTGCTCCTCGGGGGACACCCTGACCCGGGCCATGAAACAGGAGGGCCTCTGTTTTGTCTAAAGAGACCCTCAGACCCAGGTCATTTATCCGGCCCACGACGAGCGCAACTCCAGCCCTCGCCAGCCGAGCGGCCTCCCCGAAGTCAGCCCCCCTCACAGTGACGAGGGTATCATCTGCATAACAGATGACCCCCATCCCAGGAAGGAGCCGGCCTCGCAGAAGCCAGTCGAACCCGACGTTCCACAGGGTCGGACCGAGGACCGAGCCCTGCGGGACGCCGCATTCCACCCGGCGGCGATGTAAGCGCCCGTCGTCCCCCTCCCAGAGCACGTGCCTTTCCTCAAGGTACGCTTCCAACAGCCTCCGGAGGTATGGGGGCACTCCATGGAACCGGAGCGCCTCCCTTAATGTCTCATGCGGGAGGCTGTTGAAAGCGTTTTTGATGTCAAGCGAGACTGCCAGCATCACGTCCCTATTGGCCACCGCTTCGGTGGCCTGAATTTTCAGGGCGGCCAGTGCATCAATAGTTGACCGGCCGCGCCTGAATCCGTACTGATTTGCTGACAGCCCCGGCCCGACATCCTCGAGGTGCTGAACGAGGCGGTCCGCGACGACCTTCTCAAACAATTTGGCCGCCTCGTCCAGCAGCACCAGGGGTCTATATGCAGAGGGAGAGTCCAAAGGACGACCCTCCTTCCGCAAAAGGCACAACCTGCCCTCTTTCCAAATCGACGGGAACTGCCCAGACCTCAGACATTCGTCGAGCAGTTCCCGTAGCATGTTCCCACAGACAGCCGCAGCGATGCCGTACACGAGGCCCGGGACTCCGTCCGGGCCGGGCGCTTTCTTCTTTCCGCGAAGACGGAAGAGGGCTGCATCCAATTCTCGGTCAGCGATGGGCGGAATGGGAACTTCCGCCTCTATCGCTGACGGAGGAGCCATCCTTGGGGGAGCATGCCCCGCTGAGTTCGGAAAAAGCTCCCCCAACAGTCCCGATAAGAGATCAGCATCCAGGGTTTCGATGATGGGGGCGCCGCAGGCTCGGAGCTTGTTCCGTGCCCGTTGATAGGGGCGCCCCCACGGATCTCTATCGAGGACCGCAAGCAGCTCCTCCCGCGCCCTCTCCTTCGCCCGGCTGATGGCCAGCTGCAGGGTTTTCTTTCTTCTTTGGTACTCCATACGCAGCTGGCCCTCAAGGACTTCATCCCGGACCGTCCTCTGGCGGCAGCGAATGTACGCCCGCCGCGACCGGTTGGAGGCCACCCGAAGACCGGCAATCTCAGGTGACCACCAGTATACCTGTCGTCGCGGAGGCCGCCGCCGCGCCCTTGGCATCGCCGCATCGCAGACCGTCTGCAGGCAACTTCTAAAATGGCCCGCGAGCTCATTCACCCCCGTGACTCGCTGTCCCGCTGAGCCCCAACGCTGGACTATTGCGGACTCCCGGACCATGTCTAGGTCAATTTGCCCGATGGCCCATTTCGGGAGTCCACCCCTTACTCTGCGCCGGGGCTGCAGTGGACCCGGAGGGGCAGAGACCTCAAACCGTATGTAGCGGTGGTCTGATAGAGTCTCCACCCCTTCCACCACTCTCCAACCTCTCACCATGCTAGCGACACTGGGGCTGGCAAACGAAAGGTCCACCACAGACCCACCCCAGTCCCGCACGCACGTGAGTACCCTCCCCGTATTGAGGAGGGACAAGTCAGAAAGAATGGTCCACTGTTCTACGGCCCTTCCTCTGGGATCCGTGGCAGGGTTTCCCCACGCCTGAGACTTTGCGTTGAAATCGCCAAGGACCACTACTTTCCTCGGCGACTGTCGCCGAACCGCAGCGCCGACAGAGTCCAAGAAGATCTCAAACTCCGCCAGCGCGCGGTTGGGAGAGAAATAGACTCCTACAACTGCAAAGTCTCTCCATCCCGCCACGGCATACCCATTACCCCTCTCGAGTACGGAAAGGGGGGGGCCGATATCTACTCTGACGAGGACAGCGACGTCACCATTAATGTCTCCCACCCAGTTGGGTGAGGAAGGGACGAAATATGGCTCGCAGGCCACCGCCAGGTCCACACCCCACTCCGCCATAGATTGCAAGAGCAGATCTTGGGCAGCGGCAGTGTGGTTGATGTTCGCCTGGAGGAAATCTACTTTGTCTCCCATTAAGGAGACATTTCAATTTCCTCCTGAACCTGACGGCTTAAAGTCGTTGTGGTGGTCTGAGGTCCTTGGACCACCTTGCCTTTCGAGGAGGGAGGTTTACACAACCTCCCTCCCATAATGTGCGATGATGCTCGACCGGCGTCAGCACAGACTGCACAGCGGTACTCCGCCATGCACGAGGCCGCCTTGTGCCCTTCAAAGCCACACCGGTAACAAAGACTGGAGCGGTCGACTTCTGAGGTGCACAAAGAGGTTGTATGCCCCAACCCTAGGCACCTAAAACACCTAAGAGGTAGGTTTTCTAGCACCTGGACTCCGGCGGAGCTCCAACCGACTAAGAGCCTCCCCGCATCCGCCAGAGTCTTCGCAGTGGCGACGGGGCACCTTACCTTGGCTACGCCCATGCCACGTGCCCCACGCTGGATCTCCCCAACCTGCACCTCCGTTGCAGCACATCCTCCTACGCGGACCACGGCCTGTTGGATCCTCTCTTGGGTGACAGAATCATCAAGACCGGTCACCCGAATGTCCGCCCGTTTAACCGGGCAGACAACGTCCACCATTCCAGCGAGCGCTGTGCGAAGGCTAGTGGCTAGTTTATCGGCGGTCTCCCTAGTCTGGTCCTTAGGTAACTGGAGCACCCTTGCCCCAGTCACAGAGCGTCTGACCTTTAGACCCCCCTCAATTCCAAGCTCCTTAAGGTCCACCTCCTGTTCAGCACGGAGCATAGCATCGGCGTATGTTAGCCCCCTGCTTTCGGCCCCGGGCTGCAATTTCAAAATTACAGCCGAAGAGCGAGGAGCAGTCAACGCCGACTTTACTTTCCTCCGTGCCACTTCTGCTGCACTGGGAGCGACGGGGGGCACAGCCTTCGCTGGGGTGGTTGAAGAGAGTGCCGCAGAAGAGGTGGCCTTTTTCTTGCCCTTTTTAACAACAGTGACCCAACTCTCTACAGGCGCGGATGGGGTCACTGGAACATCCTTGGACGTCGTTGTTACTGCAGCAGGTGTCGTTGCAGTCTTGGGTGCAGCAGGTACAGCAGTCATACCTCTCTTCTTATCCGCTGCCAAGGGTGGACGGACTCTCTGGGCGGGGAGGAGACGATCCTCAATCCCGTCAAATCGAGCCGCCATCATCTCACCGAAGGAATTTCGGAGAGAGGTCTCCATGTCCTCAAACATGTGCTTAAGCACATCCGCATCCGGTGTCGACCTTTGGGCCACCGCTTTAGGGGACTTAAATTCGTCAAACTGTCTCCTATAAGATTTGAGTTCCATCTTGAGGGTCTCGTTTTCCTTACGGAGTTTAGCAATATCCCTCCTAAAGGACTCAAGACTGTCTTCTTCTACCGTTTTTAACAATACGTTAATGCATTTCATCAGGTTTTCCGTCCCTTGATTAAGTACTTTAATAGTAGTCCCCTTGAGATTTTTTGATTTTCGGATGCTTTGCTGAACCTCAGCAAGTACGCTCATACTGTATTTTTTAACTTCCTGGGTTGAACAGAGGTTCAGCGTCCCATCCGAAAATTCCATTACCTCCGAACATGTACTGTCATCTGAATCCCCATCCATGGCTCGTTGCTCCAACATATCATGTAGAGAACGAGCACATGCAAGTCCAGCAGAATGTCCTCTAACCGGTGTTTTGCCTCTGCGGGCCGCACTAACTTTGGCAGCAGAAGCTGCACTAGCCCCGGATACCTCCTTGCGGTACTGCTCTATGTCCCCAGCAGAACGCTTGAGACTGACCGAACACGGTTTCGTGAACATTATAGGCGATGCAGGCGGGGGCATAACTGCCCCAGATGCCTCGCTTTCACTCCCACTCATTACTGTCGTTGTTGGGCCACGCGTCTCCATCATATGGACTTTAGTGCTCTTATCTAACTTGACCTACCCTAACATAGCCTATCTAAACCTAACCTATCTAAACCTATCTTACTCTAATGTAGCCTAATCTATCCTAGCTTACCCTACCTTACACCTATCCTAACTTATTCTCACTTATCCTAAACAAACCTAACCTATTCCTAGCTTATCCTAGCCTATCCTACCGTATTCTAACTGATCCTAACCTATTCCTATCCTATCCTAACTTGTCCTAAACAATCTTTACTTATCCTGGCCTATCCTAACTTATCCTAAAGTAACTTAACCTAAATTAACCTAACTTAAACCCTAGGTACTAAAGTCCATAACCAACTTCCTTCTAACTCCTTCTCTTCCTTCTTTTTATCTTCTAGAGTCTCTGCTCCGTTAACGTATAAAAAATATAATTATCCTTACCACCTGGTTCTATGGTCACTGTCACTAAACACACAAATTCACAAAATTGAATGGTGTAGTCCGGACGACTTAATGTATAAAATCTGAACAAATTCTATACACATTCCCATCACTCTCAAAATTTGAATACTGCAGTCGGACGACGCGATGTAGGAGTACATACAGTGAACTCTACTACACGTTACTGACGTCACGACGACACGGACAGAGCGCGCAAGTGCAGCTCTCAGCGCACGACGCGTCGTGGGAGCGCACACCGTGATCACCACACTATACGCGGACGATGCGATGTACCAGTGTATACAGTGAACACTGACTCTACCGGCATGACGACAACACCACAACGCAGAGCGCGTAGGAGCACGTCTTAACCGCACGACGTCTGGCTCACGACTAACCTAACCTAACCTAACCTAACCTAACCTAACCTAACCTAACCTAACCTAACCTAACCTAACCTAACCTAACCTAACCTAACCTAACCTAACCTAACCAGTCTGCCGTGGCACGCCCCGCCGCACGCGCACGCGCAAAGTCGTTATAGAACGCTCCGTAGCAAAAATTCGCAGTGAAAAGTTTGAAAAAAAAAAATCAGAAAAGTGGTTCAAACAGTGAAATAATATAAGTGTTATATATCGTTAGATGCGCTATTAAATCAGCCATCGAATGGTGAAACAATCAAGTGCATGTGATAAAACCACGAATTTTGGTAACAACATTTGTGCGACAAAAAATTGTGCTGAAATATAAAATCGCAAACGCTGCTGCAAAACGATCTTTGAGCCCCATATCCTGAACAGCTGTTCGAAGCGCCCTCAAAAGACGCTTCTTTGGACACCTTTGCCAGATTTTTATGGTAAATAACAACGAAGTTATTGACGAAAATATCCAAAAATTCCTGACTAAGAAGACCCTTGTCGACCAAATCGAGGCAGTTGGAAGGACACCATATAGATAAGTTGGTGCCGGGAGCCTGGAGGATCACGGAGGCGTTTCCCCTATAAAGCTAAGACTTATAGTTAATTAGTTATTTAATTTTAAAGTTCACAAAATTTTTATGAAAACTTCAAAAAATCATATCTCAGTAAATACATTATAAATATATAAATATTAAAATATTAGTAGATTTGTACTTATTTTATGCTCATCCTGTAAAAATTTCAGCCAAATTGGCTTTATAACAACTGAGATATCCCTATTTACAAATTTTGTATAATTAAGTTTCCCGTAGTAAAATCGTAATTATAGCTTTTTAATTTAAATAGATAGAAACTCGTAGTAAACGGGAAAGGGGGGAACTTGGGCCACAATTCATATCACCGTTTAAATTTTTGCAAAATAATTAATAGTATAGGAGACATAAGCACTTAAAATTTCTTAAAAAATTTCATTACTTTCGACGCTAACGCCATCTCTGTAAGGAATGTGGAACTAAATGGCTTAATTTGGAAAGTATTAATAATTGTTTTATTTTGAATATAGCCGTGAACTTTTAAAAATATAGGGATACACATCTCCAAATTTCATTCAAAACAGATTGTTAATTAGGGAGATATTGACATTTTAAAATACAAAGTTATAAGTGAATGAAAACATAAAAATCGACTTTGGAGCGATCTGATTGCGGGAAAGGTGTGCCTCCCTATCCCGTCAATATAACCCCGAAAACCGTTTCCCTCTAGCTACTTTACTTTTTGAGAAAACAAAAATTATAGATAAGTTTCCAAAATTTTTTCAAAAATCATTATCTCGGCAAGTAGATAATTAACACATAGTTATTATAATTGCATTAGATCTGTATAAAATAAAGGCATATCCTGTAAAAATTCCAGTTAAATTAGTCTTATAATAGCCGAGTTATCCCTACTTATATATCTTTAATAATTAATTTTCATAATATTGTAATTTTAGCCCTTAAGTTTAATAAACAGGAACTTGCAATAAGTAGAAAAAGGGGGAACTTAGGTCCTGATTCATAATACCCTTTAAATTTTCCCAAAATAACAAATACTTTAGTAGATATAAACATTTCAAATTTCATATAATATTTCATTACTTTCGATAGTAACGCCATCTCTGCAAGGAATGCGGAACTAAATGGCTTAATTTGGTAAATATACACAATTGCTTTATATATATTCAAGCCGTGAACTCTTAAAAATATAGAGATTTACATCCCCAAATTTCGTCCAAAACAGATTACAGATTAGGGAGATATTGATAATTTAAAATTCAAAGTAATAAGTGAATGTAAACATAAATATTGACTTTGAAGTGACCCGATTGCGGGAAAGGTGTGCCCCTCCACTTCATTAGCACAACCCCGAAAACCGTTTTATTCTAGCTACTTTAGTTTTCGAGTAAACTCAAATTATAGATAAGTTTCCAAAATATTTATTCAACATCCGACATTTCCTTATATACTTCCTAAGTATATAAAACTAATGACTAGTGTTGTGGTCACACAGTTTCCGTATTTTGGTATGAATTATAAACCAATTAAATATAATTATTGTATAGACTCCTAGATTTATCAATAATATAGATTTATCAATAATATTAAATTAACTTGTATAACCGAATTGACATAGACATAGGATCCGCCAAGGCAGACTACATATCTAACTATAGAATAGTATTATAACAAGATCTGACATATTATATAGAATAATAGTGGAATAAATATAAGTCTAACACGACACTACACCTTACTCTGATCGGGTATACAACTTATACCGACTATACCAATACAACACACCTGACATAGTAACTCATACCTGACTAACACTAAATTAATAGTGCAGACATACAACACAACATCCACATAACACACTCACGTAACAATACGCACCAAAACACACCAAAAACACTAAAACAAAATAACACTAAAACTATAACATATAATTGATACACAACATAACCACACCGAAAAAACTAGTAACTGCACCTTTCGTAAAGTGGTTGAAAATACACTAAAATAATATAACACCACAACTATAACATATAACCGACACACAACACATTCACACTGAAAAATTAATAACTGCACCCTTCGCATAGTAGGGGTACGTATCGAACATCACACATATTACTAACACGATTATAGTCATACCCATATACACCCTGGTTGTGACAAACAATTAAACCAAAACAGGCATAATAACGTCAACCCGATTTGTGGACCATATACCAAAAATTACAACGGGAACATCACTAAAGAATAACGAAATATACCATCATTAGCCTATATACTTACAATAAAACCAATCAGAGAACGACCAAGTGAAGTTCGTCCAAAGTCGTTGTCGCTCGGCCCTAGTGGGCGGAGCCAACTTGACAAACCTATTATAATATTAAATATTATTTAGTTTGTTCTAAAAATTTAAATTGTTCAAAAGTGTAATAATAATTGAAACTTTCACATCTAGGGCATTTATGGTAAGACAGTAACCAACTTGCACCAAACAGGAATACGCACACACAAACACACACTCATTTATCTATACATAAACATTGATATTTTAACTGACACAAACATTATAACGCACACTAATACATACAGTACTATCAACCTTCCTAACCACATAATACATATTAGCACTTCACACAATTCGCAACTACGGAATCAAACCCGGAGTAGCACAAGATAGCTCTTACCAACCAACCACCCAACCATACAGGATAACTATTTAAATAATCATAGCACAGAACCCTCCCATTGCAATATATTAATTGCTTAGGGGCGGAGCCAAGATATTCATATTGACCAATACATATAACTATATATCTCAACTATTTAATTTGTTCTAGAAATACACTTTTTTATTATGAATATAATATACACTTTTATAGTTTATTAAATTAAAGAACCCCCTTAAAAACACACACCAATAGGTTTCATAGTAATAAATTATATAACTTTACAGTAAAATTGAACATAAGTCTTACTATACAAATAAATTGGAAAACCAGTAAACAGACATAAAACCTGAAACTTTAGTACATAAACAATTTCTAAAACGCATTGACAACACGGATAAATATTTAAACTTAGATTCAGACTAATATTAAAAAATCAAAGTTTCCTAACAAACTAAATATTTACAATAAATTGACTGGAGTGGGCGGAGCCTAATTATCGTTCGAATTTGTCCCATCCAATAACAACGCATGAACATTGTGTACATAATAGCAATTTCCTAGGAAATTTGTAAGACTCGAATAAATATATTTATAGGCAAACTTGGACGATCACTTATTTTAAAGGAAAACTTAGAATTGAATTATAATTTTTGTATTATAAAGAAATATTTTTTAATTGACAATTGTAAGTTGGTGGACATATCGTGCACAGTTGTGCGGATAACAACTCATAGTCTTAATCTAATTTCAATAACAAAGAGACTTAGTTACAGTACTTAACGGGTCCTTTTACAACCCCTAATAATATAATTAATTTACAACTTTGCAAACCATTGATTAACAAGTGGAGACAATTACAGACTTACATTTTCAAACACAGAGACACTGAATAAACACACGCACACCAATACACGCGCTTAACGCATCACAAAACAAATAACACTTTCAATACATTACCACTTCATCTCCTCCTGGTGACCCTCACCCACGCGTGGGTCCTGAGCGCGACGGCTTGGCCGGCGGTGACAACTGGTTGTTATAAATATAACATACCATCTTGCGCCGCAGCCGGTTGGCGTGCATAAGGGACCTGACGCGACGGTTGGAGGCGCTATACGAGGAGATATAGGTACACAAGTTTAAACACATTATTGACACATCACCTACACAAACAAATAACTATTGACTAGGGCTCTTTACACCCACAAATACTATACCCTTTAGACATTCCACTCTATTAACATACATATTTCTGACATTCATTATACACAATTTTGACAATCGTACAGACTTATACGCAATACAGTTTCAACTAACGCAATAAATTAGGGCTTTATACACCCAATAATCTACTCCCATTCAATCACTATATATATACATTTTAATTAATTATATACACCAATTGACAATATACACTCAATTGACAGTAGCCGAACAACTTACACTCGGCTACTCTTACGATTGACACCCGCGGACCCCACAGACAACATGTACAGATCACCACCACAAGGTAGGCGCTCAAAAGAGTCGTCCCAATCTCCCAATAAAAGAGCCCCACATCCAACGAGCCACACCACAATGTACATCGAAAATACCCCTAAGGCAACGACATCCGCAATAGTTAATAAGGGTGTGCTCGATATAAATAAACCAGGTTTCAACTATACGGTGGACCTGGACCAGTCGACATCCCCCCAAAGCCCTTCCCCTCCGGTAGCGACCACCACCAGACTCATGGAGGCACAACATGGATTTAGAACAGCAATGAACCTCCTAAGTATGTCGCGTAATCTCAAAACGGAGGTAAAAAAAGGGGTAGCTGACATACTGGCAAAACTGGTGCTATGCATCAAAGAGGGGGAAAAGGAACTCGCGGAGCTAAGAAAAGGGCCCCACAAATCACGACCCGAGGAGGTCGTAAAAGATGAAAAAGACGAGTTACCACAGTTGGACAGATGGAGGACTATGATTAGAGCCCATAGCGAGATAATCAGCGAAAACACCGAACGAAACGAGAGGCTGGAACAGGCGCTTAAGCACCACGCCACCCTTCTAGACGGCCTAGAAGAACATAAAAGCCAAATCAAGCAGAACGCAGATGGCATGAGGTGTCTAGAAGGTGTAATAAGATACCACTCTGCTACATTAGAGCGGCAAAAAGAAGCCAATACCACCCCCACAGTGGACACCGGTGCCGGCGCTGAGCTCCTGCAAGAGATAAAGGCGCTTAAAAGTACCGCACAGGAGCTCAGCAAACAGGTAGGTGAAGCTACATGCGGGCCACGTACATATGCTCAGATGGTAGCCCAACCCAGGCCTCAAGCAACCAAAAAATTACATGCAATCATGGTCTCAACCACTGACATTCGCCCTGTCGAGGTACTGGAGAGCGAGATCAAAAACACCTTAAAGGCCAAAGAAAATGGTATAAAAATTCATAAAATGAGGCGAGTAAGGGGGCCCAGGATAGTACTCGCTTGCGCCACCAAAGACGACATCGAACAGGTCACGGGGAAGTTAACTTCTAATGAACAATTAAAGGTCGAAGAGGCAAAGTTCAAGAACCCCTTAGTGGTATTAAAAAACTTGTGCCGAACGGTTACAGATGAGGGAATAAAGACAGCGATCGTCCAGCAAAACGCAAATCTGGTGGAGGGGCTGTCGGCCGAGGAGGCCAATGTGGTGGAGAGATACCGGAGGAGGGCGAGACACCCAGAAGAGTGTCATGCCGTCCTCCAGGTGTCTCCAAAGCTATGGCAGAGGCTTACTTTGGCCGGCAGACTCTTCATTGATGTGCAATGTGTGAGGGTCCAAGACCAGACGCCCCTCATACAATGTATGCGGTGTCTGGGCTATGGTCACGGGCGCAAAAGCTGCATGACAGAGGAAGAAGACCGCTGTACCAAATGCGGGCAACAAGGCCACGTGAGAAAGGAATGCGGCCATCGCACTAGTTGTCACAACTGTGCGAAGGCGAAACTACCGCAAGTTAACCACGACGTATTTGGTGCCGACTGTCCCATTAGAACAAGAGCGGACACTCTCGCGAGGGAGGCGGTCGCCTACAGCTAGCCCTGCTCCACTCGGATGTCTCACTGCCATGACACATTACACCATTACAACACAACACACAATACATAACCTTATACACAACACAATCACATCAACTTACGCCAACACAAATCGTCATAAAATACTAACATATTATTACACAAATTACGTTTTTATGTTAACAATACATTATCACACGACACTTAGTCACCTCAATACTATATCTATGATATAAAACAATCTACACACAATCACATTGCTCACACAACATCAACTAACACTACCCAATAAAACGTACTACAGACATGCGCGATAACACACGTATAGTACAAACACGAGACATGTGTGCCGGTGCATTGAATGCACTTTAAGCACATGTAACTGCGTGCACGTACTGCATACAACGCAATTAATCTGTCACACTACACGCACTATATACATGATATTAACACGATAGTACTTTGTTGTTGTTTGCATAATAAGCTATAAGAAAATAATAAACAGTAATTAACAACCGCACAATCATCAGAGAACAACATCGTACAAACAACCTTACACAAACGTCATACACATAGGCCTGGCACACAATGATACATTACCACCCACACAATGTCGTCATATATTATGCAGTCACACACAATGTCGCTACACACCATACATAAACACAATAACAGTTTGCTATGTTGTTGCATAACAAACCGTATAATAAAATAAAAAACTATAACAATTACGTAATCACAACAACGTCACCACACGCACCCATAAATACCACTCAACTAACCATGTACATAACTATTAAACATACGTCAATTACACTAATACTCAACCAATTAATTCTTCACACCCATCTCTACAAGAGTTTATAAGCACAAAATCACATAACATTATTCACACAAAGATACACCATACAACACGCTATGTCGTCATATATTATGTCGTCGCGCACTATGTCATTACACACTATACATTCAAAACACAATAACAGTTTGCTATGTTGTTGCATAACGAACCGTATAATAAAATAAAAAACTATAACAATAAAGTAATCACTAATAACGCCACCACATGCACTACATAAATACCATTCAACTAACCATGCACATAACTAATAACACACGTCAATCACGCCACTACTCAACCAATTAAATCCGCACACCCATCTCTATAAGAGTTTATAAACATTAAATCACATAACATCATTTACACAAATATACTCACATCATATACTATGTCATCATATATTATGCCGTTGCGCATTATGTTACTACACACTATACATAAAACACAATAACAGTTTGCTATGTTGTTGCATAACAAACCGTATAATAAAATAAAAAACTATAATAATTATGTAATCACCAACAACGTCACCACACGCACCCACGTAAATACCACTCAACTAACCATGCACACAACTAATAAACATACGTCAATTATGTCACTACTCAACCAATTAAATCTTCACACCCATCTCTATAAGAGTTTATAAACATTAAATCACATAACATTATTCACACAAATATGCATCACATCATATACATTGTCGTCATACAATATGCCGTCGCACACTATGTCACTACATAATATACATAAAACACAATAACAATTTGCTATGATTGTTACATAAGAAATTGAATAAGAAAATATAAAATTACAATAAATATGTAATCACCAAAACAACGCCACCACACGCCGCTACATAAACATCATTCCATTAACCATGAATAACTAATAAATACACGTCAATTACGCTATCATTTAATTAATTAAATCTCTACACCCACCACCATTAGAGTACTTATATAACACTAAATCACAAAACACTGAATACAAAACTCACTATACAATAAAATAAATGTTGCAATTAATATGCGGTCTAACTGGTATTGCATCAGAGTGATCAGATTGGAATCACCTGACTGACTGGTGGCCGCAGCACTAAATCTCACAGTATACACAAATAATTCGCGGACATAAATGTACATGTTACATCACGGTACATAAAGTGTTTAGCAACGCACATCATGTAACAGAAAATTTTCTTAGATACAAATCATGTAATTACACCTCAATATACTAAAGTATACACCAAGTACAACCCACACGAATGGGACATACACTCAAGCAGGGTTAAGTATATAACTGTAAATCACTACATAACACAAATAACACATATAGACAAACACATAATTACAAAACGGCTACGATATACAACAATTTGCCTCACATCACACTAGCAGATAGACATCAACAGCAGAGTAGAATGACGGGAAATAGCAATAATACAAAACCTGGACACATTGCAGAAGTACAATGTTAATTAAAACTGCGAACTATTGAAAAAATTTTAAATGATGCCTAACGTAACCTTGTATAACGTGAATGGGCGATCCACAATATAAGTGTATCCACCTCTTAAGTTAAATGTAAAACCGTAAAAAATTGTACTCTCTAATAGTGAATATGATGACTATGTAAAATATATATATATAAGTAAAATAAGATATAGCAATATGATACATTGTAACAAAATTATAAATAATCAATAATTAAGATTTCATTAAAAATGTATAAAATTAAGTTAACCTTTAATCACTATATAGTGTAAAGTAAGAGTAGACAAATAAGTGAAAATGTCAGCGTATTTTTTAGAATAAATAACTCCCTGCGCTTTATTATCCCGTTATGAAATCCTTGATCAAGTTAGGGGCTTTTCGCGGGCCGGGTCTGGCACCCGGACACAACACAAAAAAAAAAAAAAAAAAAAAAAAAAAAAAAAAAAAAAAAAAAAAAAAAAAAACCTAACCTAACCTAACCTAACCTAACCTAACCTAACCTAACCTAACCTAACCTAACCTAACCTAACCTAACCAGTCTGCCCCGGCACGCCCCGCCGCACGCGCACGCGCAAAGTTGTTCCGCGACGCTCCGTAGAAGATTTTTAAAGTGAAAAGTTTGAAAAAATCGTTATAGTGGTATAAACAGTGCAAAAATATAAGTGTGATATATCGTTGGATGCGCTGAAAAACCAGCATTCTAGTGGTGAAAAAAAACTAAGTGTGCGTGGTAATACCACGATTTTTGGCGATAATATTTGTGCGAGTTAAAACTGTGCCCAAATATAAAAGTGCATACGCCGGCTCCAAACGATCTGTAACCTATAAATCGTGAAGTGCTATTCGAAGCGCCCTTAAAAGGCGCTTCTTTTGATACCTTCACCAGATTTTTCTGGTGGATAATAAAAAAAAAAAAAAAAAAAAAAAAAAAAAAAAAAAAAAAAAAAAAAAAAAAAAAAAAAAGTAATTGATAAAAATACACAAGAGTACCTGAACAAGAAGACTTCAACATACCAAATTGTGGCAGCTGGACCGAAGCCATCTAGATAAGTTGGTGCCGGGAGCCGAGAGAAGCACGGAGGCGTTTTCCCCATTAAGTTAAGAGCAATAGTTATTTAAATATTTAATTTTAAAATCTCAAAAAATTTTCCGTCAAAATTCAAAAATCCATAACTTTATAAATGGATAATTATATTTTTAGATTTATATTGCAATAGATCAGCCCTAATTTTAGGCCTCTTTGTATAAAATCTTGGCCAAATCGGCCTAATAATTATCGAGATATCCCTATATCAATATTTCGTAAAATTGACTTTTACGTAATAATTTTCGTAATTATAGTCTCTTAATTTTAACAGCTAGAAATCTGTAATAAACAAAAAGGGGTGGAATTCTGTCCACAACTTATTATACATTTTGAATTTTCCCAAAATTGCCAATAGTTTAATAGATATAAGCTTTTAAAATTCCAAAAAATATTTCATTACTTTCGACAGTAACGCCATCTCTTCGAGGAATTTCGAACTACACGGCTTAATTCGGTAATTACTAATATTTTGATTATACAAAACATAGCCGTGAACTTTTAAAAATATAGGGAGTAACACTCGTAATTTTCGTTCAAAACGGGACAATAGTTTGGGAGATATAGCATTTTAAAAATTTTGAATTTTAAAGTTATGAAATTTTAAATATTGATTCTGAAGGGAATCATTGCGGGAATGTTGTGCCTCCTCAATTGGTGAACACAGTCCCGAAAACCGTTTCCTTCTAGATATCATACTTTTCGAGAAATCTACAGAAATACATAAAATTATTTACTAGTAAACGTAATTTTGATTTTTTAGTTTCAATAGATATTAACCTGTAATTACCGAAAAGGGTGGAACTTGGGCCACAATTCGAAATTCCGTTTAAATTTTTTCAAAAGATTAAATACTTTAGAAGATATAATCATTTTAAAATCATCAATAAATTTCAAAACTTTCGACAGTAACGCCATCTAGGTTGTGAAGGTGGAACTGATTGGCTTAATTTTCGAAAGTATTGATATTTAGCTTATATAAAATTTAGCCGTGTACTCTCAAAAATATAAGGAGTAACATATCCAAAGTTCATTTAAAACAGATACGTAGTTTTTAAGATATAGTCATTTTAAAATTTCAAATTGTAAGTGAATGAAACCATAAAAATTAACTCTGGGAGGATTTGATTGAGGGAATGTTGTGCTCCCATATTCTGTGAGCGCAACCCCGAAAACCGCTTCCTCCTAGCTATCATACTTTCCGAGAAATCTAAAATTGTAATTGAGTATCTAAAATAATTCTTCAACTTTCAACATTTCCTTGTATATTGCTAAGTATATAACACTAATTACACTAGTGTTGTGGTCAAATAATTTCCGCTCTTTTGGTCCGTATTATAAACCAATTAAAAGTAATTATTGTTTTTGACTTCAGATTATTAGACATTACTAAATTGTTTAGTATAATATAAGAACTGACATAGACATAGCATTCGCCCAGGCAGACTACACACTCTACCATAATACAAAGTAAAATTTTAAAGTTACACTATACCTTGTCTGACAAAATAGATTACTTACAACGACTAGGACACACCTTGACATAGTATACCACAGGGTGTCATATACCAACAAACAGTGCATACACACAACGCTCCGCCTACATAACATACATCTATACTTGTTTATATCTAAACTAAAACACACCCAATACACACCTAATACACTAAAACAAGACAATACCAATACTATAATACACAATTGACATACAACACAACTACACTGAAAAAACCGACACCAGCACTCTTCACATGGTACCCGAAGACATCTATACTAATACAAGCCGCTTACGCTAACATACATACACTCACATATATCTTCAATTGGACAAATATTCACATATAAAATTGATATAGTACCAAAAAACCAAATTCTGGTTCGTGTACCAAAATTCGCACAGGTAACATCACTAAGATAATAACGAAGTTTATTATCGCCAACCTATATACTAACAACTAAACCAATCAGAGACTGACCAAGTGACGTTCGTCCAAAGTCGTCACCGTTCGGCTTTGGTGGGCGGAGTCAGTGGAACAGCCCACTTAGTAATATTAAATATTATTAAATTTGTACTGAAATTGAAATATTAAAATATTCGACCAATAATTGAAAATTTATACCCAGAGTAACAGTAATACGTAGGAACACTGTTCCATCCAACAGGCCGCACACATACACACATATACACTCAATAATTCACGTACAAACGTCATCAAACAAACTTACTCACTCATACTAATATACATATACACGCACAACATCACCAACCTTTCAAACAATACTTTACATAATTAAATCACGCTTAAACTACAACCCCGGAACCAAACCCGGTGTAGCGTGAGATCACCAGCTGACAAACCAACCGCTCAGCCATATAACACTACTCAATAATAATCACAGTGTAGACTCCTCCTCCTACAATACATTAATTGTTTGGGGGCGGAGCCAAGACACTTGCATAGAACAATACATATTAACCATTTGTTATGTTCAGGAAATACGTTTTTCAATCATAATCAAATTATAAACTTTTATCGCCTATTAAATTAAAGAATCCTCTTAAGTAAATATACAAATAGTTTTTATAATAATAACTTACATAATATAAGAGTTAAATTGAACGCAAGTTTCGCTAACATAAATACACCAAAAATCAGTACATAGACACAAAATTCGGAACTTTAGTGCATAAATAATTTTACAAACCCCTTGATAATACACATAAATATTAAAAGTTAGATTCAGATAAATATCAAGGAAACGTAATTTCCTAACAAATTAAATAAATAAAATAAATAGGCCGGAGTGGGCAATATATTAATTGCTTGGGGGCGGAGCCAAGACATCCACACTAGATAATACATACAATATACACAGCAATTATTTTGTTTGTTCTGGAAATACACTTTTTAATTATAATCATAATATACACTTTTATAGTTTATTAAATTAAAGAACCCCCTTAAAAACACACACCAATAGGTTTCATAGTAATAAATTATATAACTTTACAGTAAAATTGAACATAAGTCTCACTATACAAATAAATTGAAAAACCAGTAAACAGACATAAAACCTGAAACTTTAGTACATAAACAATTTCTAAAACGCATTGACAACACGGATAAATATTTAAATTTAGATTCAGACTAATATTAAAAAATCAAATTTTCCTAACAAACTAAATATTTACAATAAATTGACTGGAGTGGGCGGAGCCTAACTATCGTTCGACTTTGTCCCACCCAATAGCAACGCATGAACATTGTGTACATAATAGCAATTTCCTGGGAAATTTGTAAGACTCGAATAAATATATTTATAGGCAAACTTGGACGATCACTTATTTTTAAAGGAAAACCTGGAATTGAATTATAATTTTTGTATTATAAAGAAATATTTTTTAATTGACAATTGTAAGTTGGTGGACATATCGTGCACAGTTGTGCGGATAACAACTCATAGTCTTAATCTAATTTCAATAACAAAGAGACTTAGTGACAATACTTAACGGGTCCTTTTACAACCCCTAATAATATAATTAATTTACAACTTTGCAAACCATTGATTAACAAGTGGAGACAATTACAGACTTACATTTTCAAACACAGAGATACTGAATAAACACACGCACACCAAAACACGCGCTTAACGCACCACAAAACAAATAACACTTTCAATACACTACCACTTCATCTCCTCCTGGTGACCCTCACCCACGCGTGGGTCCTGAGCGCGACGGTTTGGCCGGCGGTGACAACTGGTTGTTATAAATATAACATACCATCTTGCGCCGCAGCCGGTTGGCGTGCGTGGGAGGCCTGACGCGACAGATATTGGAGACCTGGTACGAAGGGCATAGGTACACAAATCATTACACACATCGAATTATCACTCACACTAACTAATAATTATTGACCAGGGCCCTTTACACCCATACATAATATACCACCCAGACACACTACTCCACCAAAGTACATATTTGACTCATACCATACACATATTGACAATTGTATATTATACAACTATAAGGCTTGGGTTTACACCCTATTATAATTCATCTATTTAGATTATTATTTTAATTATTTGTAGGAAAGTTTGACTTATACAATTGACTAGGGCCTTTTACACCTGAATATTTACCTGTACATTTTAACACAAATATTCATATATATAACTTATCAATTAATCAATCTTACTATACACTATATTGACTAGTCTTTGTGATTTATTATTACACATTTACACATACACTATTACTGGAACCGAGCAATATACACTTGGTGACCAATAATATTGACACCCGCGAACCCCTAATAAACAATATGATCAGATCACCACCCCAAGATAGGCGCTCAAAAGAGCCGTCCCAATCCCCCAACAAAACAGCCCCACATACAACGAGCTATACCACGATGTATATCGAAAACACCCCCAAGGCCACGACGTCTGCTATCGTCAGTAAGGGGGTGCTCGATATAAATAAGGCAGGATTCAATTATACAGTGAATCTGGACCGGTCGACCTCCCCCCCAAGCCCTCCCCCCCAGGTAGTGAACACCATCAGAGTCAGGACGGCACAGCACGTGGTGAAGAAAGCCAAGATCCTCCTGGGAATGTCGAAAAACTTGAAGACAGAGGTGAAAAATGGGGTTATCGACATACTCGATAAGCTGGTCCTATACATCAGTGAAGGGGAGGTGGAACTCGAGAAATACAAGGGAAGGCCCCACAAGCCAGAGCCCGAGGATAGCGTAAAAGATAAGCACGAGTTTTCACGCCCTGGGGATATCGTAAAAGACAATAAAGACGAGCTGCCACAGATAAAGAGGTGGGAGACATTAATCAGGGCCCATAGTGAGATCATAACAGAAAATACAGAGCGAAGCGAAAGGCTCGAAAAGGCGCTTAAGCAACAGGAAACTATTATGGACAGCCTGGAACAGTACACACAGCAAATCAAGGCGAACGCTGACGGCATGAGATGCCTTGAAGGTGTCTTGAGATACCACGCTGTGACCTTGGAGAAGCAGAAGGATACCATCACCTCCCCCGCAACAGAGGCCGGCACTGAGCTCCTGCAGGAGCTAAAAGAACTAAAATGCACTACCCAGGAGCTTACTAAACAGGTAGGCAAAGTCTGTTGCGGGCCGCGTACATACGCAGAAATAGCCGCCCAACCAAGGCCGCAACCAACAACAAAGGCACACGCACTAATGGTGTCCACCGTCGATATCACCCCTAGCGACGACCTTGAGAAAGAGATCAAGCAAACCCTTAAGGCCAAGGAAAATGGCATGAAAATTCAGAAGATGAGACGAGTAAGGGGGCCCAGAGTTGTCCTAACATGCGCCACAAAAAGCGAAATTGACGTACTAGCGGATAAACTAATGGCCAATAAAAAACTGAAGGTCGAGGAGGCGAAATTTTTAAACCCGCTGATAGTACTCAAAAATCTGTGCCGAACCATCACTGAGGCGGACATAACCACCGCAATAACCAAACAGAACGCTGAATTGGTGGAGGGACTGTCGGCCGAGGAGGTCACTGTAGTGGAAAGGTACCGAAGGAGGGCAAGACATCCGAATGAATGTCATGCCGTCCTCCAGGTGTCGCCAAACCTCTGGCGGAGGCTCACCTCGGCCGGCAGAATCTTCATCGACGTACAGTGTGTGAGGGTGCAGGATCAAACGCCCCTCATACAGTGTATGCGCTGTTTGGGTTATGGTCATGGGCGCAAGAGCTGCACTGCGAACGAGGAGGATCGTTGTACTAAATGCGGGCAGCCTGGCCATCTACGCAAAGAATGTAACCATCGCACAAATTGCCACAACTGCGTGAAGGCAAAATTACCACAATCAAATCATGATGTGTTCGGCGCAGATTGTCCCATCAGAGCCAGAGCCGACGCTCTCGCAAGGGAGGCAGTCACATATAACTAGACAAGGTTAGGCGCAGCTCTTTGTACATCGTTACAACAACATGAATGCGATAGACACAATTACATATAAACATTAAACCTACATCCTACTAATCGAACATTTACACCTCACTTACTATAACCACAAGATCATCATAAAACACATAATAACACTTATACCGAACATATAAACTCAATAACTCTCACCCGTTAATTCAACACTACACAATTACATAAATAACATTCATTAACACTCATTACAGAACAACAATACAACATACATTTATCAACAAATACCAATCATTGCACGATTACATACAGGAGCGCAATACGTGGTCATGTGCGCAGATGCAATGACTGTATCATGCGCCCATGTAACCCGCGTATATGTGCACACACTACACATACAGAATAGGAACACACGCTACACATACACTACAAATAATACGTAATAATGTGTTATGCTGTTTACATAACACACTATAATAAGTAAATAAAAAACTATTATAAACAATTGTTAACAAACAAAATACAACGCTAACAATACATAACATTCGCAACTCAATAACATTACCAAATTACCAACTTACATGATATGACAACTATACCATACCAAACATAAATTAAACAAACAAAGAACACTAACACAATACATCACATAAATTGTAATTGTTCACACACTACACAAACAGAATAGTAACACACGCTACACATACACTACAAAAAATAAGTAATAATGTGTTATGCTGTTTACATAACACATTATAATAAGTAAATAATAAACTATTATAAACAATTGTTAACATACATAATAAAACGCTAACAATACATAACACTCGCAACTCAATAACATTACCAAATTACTAACTTACATGATATGACAACTATACCATACCAAACATACATTAATCAAACAAACAACACTAACACAATACATCGCACAAAGTATAAAACAACTAACGTATATAACAACATCACAATCACATAATCCCATAATTATTAATTCTACAAATAACCGTGACACATAGTGGAAATAAAGTAAACAACTAAGGTAATGCATAAAGTTAATAATTTATTTATTTTGATGCAACAAAATAAATGATTAAAATGAAGCGTAACCTACCACTAGATAAAATACAACCATTAGCAAATAATTTTAAATTACATATAACAAACAGCAATATTCATATATAATAGATATAATCACACATGCAACAAATACACTACAATAATCAATAAAATAATTACAATACTTTTTACCATGCAAATAACACATGCACAACCTTACACAAGGACACCAACAAATATGTATATATAATTATAATATAACAAATAACAATATTGTAAATATATAACAAATATAATCACACATGAACAAATACACTACAGTAATCAGCAATTATTACCATGCAAATAACACAAGCAGAACCTCACATAAGTACACAAACAAATATGTATACGACCACAAATATGAGTTAATCATATAAGCATCAACGATTGTATAAAGTTGATAAGAAATAGCTGTGCACCTCTCATGACAAACAAAATATAAATATAATGCAATGTATGAAAGTAACTATTAATGGCAGAAAATTGTTAACAAGGTATAATAAACAATTGATGTATACATATAAGAATAAATGTAATAAAACAAGAAAAAGTAGAAATAACATAGGCATATAAGAGAATAACAACACTCTGCAAAATCTTCTTAACAATAGATATAATCTCCATGAGTCAATCATCCTATTCATAAAATCTGTAAATAAAGTTATAAGAATCAATGTATATCAAATAACAAATGTATTCATATTAGGAAAGAAATGTAATCAACATAGAGCAATAGTGACAATAAGGGTAGATAATAGAATAATAATACTTTGTAAAATTTTTTAATGTAAATAAAGTCTCCTTGTATTAATTTTCCCATCCATAAAATCCCTGATCACGTTAGGGGCTTTTCGCGGGCCGGGTCTGGCACCCGGACACAAACAAAAAAAAAAAAAAAAAAAAAAAAAAAAAAAAAAAAAAAAAACCTAACCTAACCTAACCTAACCTACCTACCTACCTACCTACCTACCTACCTACCTACCTACCTACCTACCTACCTACCTACCTACCTACCTACCTACCTACCTACCTACCTACCTACCTACCTACCTACCTACCTACCTACCTACCTACCTACCTACCTACCTACCTACCTACCTACCTACCTACCTACCTACCTACCTACCTACCTACCTACCTACCTACCTACCTACCTACCTACCTACCTACCTACCTACCTACCTACCACCGCTTGACGTTGAAGTTTAACTAATTTAATTAGGAGGCCTTTGGCAAATCTTAATATTGCGATTTATAAAATATTAACCATCGCCATCTACGTCTAATTTATATTATATATATAAAACTCTTCCGTTACTGAGTGACGTACTTATTGACAGACAACGCACAGCCGAAACTACAGGTCGTAGAGAGCTGAAATTTGGCACGTGTGTTTGATGGGGGAGTAGGCTACTACTAAGAGAGGATTTTTGGAAATTTCCTCCCTAGGGGGAGAAAAGGGGGGTGAATTGAAAATTTTAATTTCTTAATGGATTCACTTTAAACTTTGTATGTAGGTTGCACCAGTGAAGCAAGTGAGCACTAACATAGGATTTTTGGGAATTCCTCCTTCCCCCAGGTGGACAAAAGGGGGTAGCAAGTGAGCACTGAGACAGGATTTTTGGGAATTCCTCTGCCCCCCTAGGGGGAGAAAAGGGGGGTAAATTGAAACTTTTTATTTCTTAATGGATTCATTTGAAACTTTGTATGTAGGTTCCACCAGTGAAGCAAGTAAGCACTAAGAGAGGATTTTTGGATTTTTTCTGTCACCAGGCTGTATCTCATGAACCATGATAGTCAGATAGTTGTCTGTAGCCGCTATAACAACATCTTCAGTCTATTAGTCCCCACTGCTGAGCAAAGGCCTCTTCTCACGTGGAGAAAGTTAGAGCATTAATAACCACGCTTGACGATTTCAAACTTATAATTTGAAATTCAGGTTTTCTCACGATGTTTTCCTTCACCGCCTGTCAGTCGTGTCCAAATACTATTAGAAAGTACATTTATCTTGGAAAACTCACATTGGTTTTCCCAAGTTTCGAACATGCACGAGAGGTGGGCCTTAACCTCCGGGCCACCACGACGCGTATAACAACAAATACTAAAAACCGGCTAATTCGAACCCGCGTACGAAGGGTTCCGTACCATTATGTATAAAAATATGCAAAAAAATCACGTTTGTTGTATGGGAGCCCCCTTAAATATTTATTTTATTCTGTATTTTAGTATTTGTTGTTATAGCGGCAACAGAAATACATCATCTGTGAAAATTTCAGCTATCTGACTATCATGGTTCATGAGATACAGCCTGGTTACAGACAGACAGACGGACGAACAGCGGAGTCTTAGTATTACAAAACATTTGTTACCAGGTCAACATTCTCACGACCGTCATGACTATGGCTATTAAGCCAGAGTGTTTCGTTTAAAAGTTAGAAAAATCATGGACTTGCTGACAAAACGTAAAATATTGGATGAAGTATGCTGTTTTATGTACTCAGTTGAATGGCAAAAGCGTGGGTTTCCGCACATTCACATACTACTCTGGCTTAAAAATAGTATAACAACTATAAGATACCATTGATAAAGTTATTAGTGGCGAAATACCAAATCCAGAAACGGACACAAGACTGTATGAAATTGTGAAGTCTAACATGATTCATGGTCCATGTGGAAATTTTAATTTCAAGTCACCTTGAATGAAACAAAATAGCTGTAGTAAAAGATTTCCATAACAACTCATCAAAGAAACTCAAACTGGCGAAGACGGTTACCCACAATACAGGCGTCATTCTCCAAAAGATGGTGGCTTTACTGTTGACGTTAAAGGAGTATGTTTAGATAACCGAAGGGTTGTCCCTTACAATCCTGTACTTTCATGAACTTTTCTTGCTCACATTAACGTTAAATACTGTAATTCAGTAAAATCTATAAAATATGTATGCAAATATGTGAGTAAAGGGACTGATCAGGCTACTTTTGCCCTTGGTAATAAAAACGATGAGGTGACTATTTACGAAAATGGTAGATATATAAGTAGTTCGGAGGCTGTATGGCGAATTTTCGGCTTCCCGATCCATGAACATTTTCCTCCAATTATTCATCTTGCAGTTCACTTAGAGAACAGGCAAAGAATATACTTTAATCAAGAAAATATTACTGAAAAATTGAATAATCCACGAAATACTACGTTTCTGGCTTTCTTTAAACTTTGCCAAGTACATAATTTTAACTTTCTTTAAACTTTGATTTATTCCGATGTACTATCATATTATGTTTGGCATAAAAATAGTCACTTTGAAAGAAGAAAACCATGGAAAACCATGACCATGGAAAAGGCGATAACTAAGTGAAAAACCCAAATTCTGCCGGAAGTAATTATTCCACGCGGACGAAGTCGCGGGCAACAGCTAGTATACTTTATAATTTAGTTTTACATCAGTAATCTTGCCCGTTTTATTTCCTTTATACGTTTGTTTTGAAATCATTGTGTAATAAATGTTTTTATATATTTGGCGTCACATTAGAAACTCGATTATGCGCAGCTCATTTAAACGCTCTCGCGATTATTCGGAGTATCAACGACGGCCTTTGTATTTTACCTTCAAATCAATAGTATGCAAGCATGAGCGTGCTGATATGGCAGTAAGGAATGAATCGATAGGTGCTCTTCTACCGCTGTAAATCTATGCAAAGGTTCTAGCAACGTTTTATGACCGGCTATCTGGCGGACGACATTGTTGGCAAGATACACACCAATTGGTCCAGATCGATGTAAATATTTGTCTTAGTAGTATTTTGCGACACCCACTGTTCGTGGGTGATGAATGCATGTTATTATTTCTAGCCGCTATCAGATACTAAGGTACAATCAAAACATTAATTCGATTTTCTATCTCTACAAATAAACAAATTTTTAGCGACAGACAAACGTCTGTCATAATAATGGGTTTTATTTACTCTCACACAATTATTTGCATGGTATATATAGGTATGTACCTAAAAAACGGTTCATTTTTTTGTCTGTCTATTCGTTTCAGCTAATTTTTAAAACAGCTGGACTGACACTGAAAATATTTTGCTACCAGATCTACCAGCCTTACATAAGGAATATCCTTGGCTATATTTTATTGTAATAAAGTAATACACTAAATAGTAAAGTATAGTAAAGTACTATTAATTTAATGTATTATATACTCATAATAACACATCTGTTTAATAGTGGAGTTATACATAAAAATATATGTTTGTTAGTGTCTATTTACCTATAAAGCTAGTGTTTAACGATCTGTTCTGTTATCCTCGTTTCATATAAGCTGTACACATACCTACCAAGTATTTCTCAGTGTAAGTGAATTGTTATTCTTTTGAGAAATAAATATCATAAACAATTTAAACACGTGTACTCAGCTTTATAATGAGAGAAATGGGACTAAATGAATAAGTAATTATAACGGTTGTAAATAGTTGATTACACTTTTTAAATATGGCTTAATAAATACGAACATTGATTGACTACTTGATTTTAAAATAATAGACTAGTATTATTAAAACGGTCCTAAGTCCAATTGGAATAGCAAACTTATTTAGGTACTAGGTATGCGTTACGTGCGTAGGTAACAAGACACACGTCTTGAATGACCGAGCGTAATAACAAGTATTTGTCCATAAATCACGAACATCATTAGATATTTTCAAATGAAAATAATTAATTAATTACAAGTTATTTTAAATATTTTACATTTACATCGGGGATATATTAAAAAAATTGTTTACCCTTTGAAAAAATACCCTGTTATTTAAAAGATTTAAATAAAGGATAGTCACAGAGTTTCTTGCCGTATCTTCTTAGCATATAACCTGTAACGTTAACACAGAAGACGATAGAACACTAACAACAAGTCTGTAACGTTAACACACAACACGATAGAACACTAACAACAAGTCTGTAACGTTAACACACAACACGATAGAACACTAACAACGAGTCTGTAACGTTAACATACAACACGATAGAACACTAACAACAAGTCTGTAACGTTAACACACAACACGATAGAACACTAACAACAAGTCTGTAACGTTAACACACAACACGATAGAACACTAACAACAAGTCTGTAACGTTAACACACAACACGATAGAACACTAACAACGAGTCTGTAACGTTAACATACAACACGATAGAACACTAACAACAAGTCTGTAACGTTAACACACAACACGATAGAACACTAACAACAAGTCTGTAACGTTAACACACAACACGATAGAACACTAACAACAAGTCTGTAACGTTAACACACAACACGATAGAACACTAACAACAAGTCTGTAACGTTAACACACAACACGATAGAACACTAACAACGAGTCTGTAACGTTAACACACAACACGATAGAACACTAACAACGAGTCTGTAACGTTAACACACAACACGATAGAACACTAACAACGAGGAAAAAAGCAGAAGGAAAGCACCCCGTGCCGCCTTTCCAACCACTGCATAAGCACCGGCCGGAAGGCCTCCACGGTTCGCACCCCGAACCGAGGCCTCTCCAGCCGGACTGCCCAACGGGCAATGACGTCTCGGCGGGCGTCGACGCGCCAGGCGGTGAGATCCCTTAACGAGACCACACCGCCCTCCGCTCGCACCCCCGTCACCCGCCGATATAGTCCGGCGAGCATCTCCGCCTCCAGGTCCCACGGGGGAGTCCCGGTCAATAGGCACGCTGCCTCCGTCACCACTGTGCGGTATCCGCGGATAGCCCTGACCGCCATGACCCTCTGTGGTCGCCACAGAAGGGCCCTAAGTCGGACGGTTATGGACCCCGCCCACACCGGTGCGCCGTACAAGGCCATCGACCTGATGAGCCCCGCGTACAGCCGTCGGCACGCAGCGCTTGGTCCGCCCACGTTCGGCATAAGCCACGATAGGGCGGACGAGCCGTGGAGCGAGCCTGCGGAAATGCTCCCGGAACCACCATCGCCCGTCGAGCACCAGGTCCAAGTACTTCATATGGGCCCGGATGCTGATGTCGACCGAGTGGACGGTGATCGAGACGCCGATGGGAGGGCTTATAGTGCGCCCATGGAACAAGAGGGCCTCCGTCTTGTCCAGGGCGACCCTCAACCCCAGCGCCTCGATCCGCCTGACGACCTCCTCGGTACCAGAGGTCGCCAGGCTTACCGCCTCTTCTAGCGTTCCACCGCGGGCTGTGACGAGCGTGTCGTCGGCGTAACAAATCACGCCCAGCCCGGGCGGGAGGCTCCCCCTCAACGCCCAGTCGTAGCCGATGTTCCACAGGGTGGGTCCGAGGACCGACCCCTATGGGACACCGCACGTCATGGGCGTTCGCACGTCGTCCCCTGCTCGGTCGGTGCAGAGGACGCTGCGCCCCTCTAAATAGTCTGCCACTAGCCGCCTCAGGTAAACTGGCACCCCGTGATACCGGAGCGCCTCCCTGATGCAGCTGAATGGCAGACTATTGAATGCGTTGGCGATGTCTAGGGACACCAACATCAGCACTCCCCTGCTGGTGACGGCCTCAGTCGCCACGGCCCTCAGGCGCAACAGAGCCGCGATCGTCGAACGACCCCTCCTAAACCCAAACTGGGCGCCGACAGATCGGGCCCCGTGCCGACGAGGTGCCGCTCGATGCGGGCAGCTACCACCCTCTCCAGTAGCTTGCCTGTGTCATCGAGCAGCACGATAGGCCTGTAGGCCGAAGGCGACTCCGGAGACCGTCCTGGCTTCGGCAGGAGCACCAGCCTTCCCTCCTTCCAGCACCCAGGGAACCGTCCGGACGCTAAACACGCGTCGAACAGCCCCCTGAGGCGGGGTCCCAGGTGTTCGAGGACCAGGGCCAGCACACGGTTAGGAACACCGGCGGGCCCGGGGGTGGTAGACTTTGCGCGCATGCGCGTCACCGCCACCCCCATCTCGGGTTCCGTGATGGGCGGAACACAGTCGTCGTCGGCCTCCCGGTCAGTGTCTGGCGGAGCCATGACCGTGTGTTCCGCCCGCCGCGGGAACAGGTCCTCGATGACCCGGGTGAGAAGGCCGGGCTGGAGAGTATCGGTGAGGGGAGGGCCCCGCGCGCGTAGCCTATTCAGCACCGCGCGATAAGGGCGTCCCCAGGGGTCACGGTCGAGACCGTCCAGCATCTCCTTCCGACTGACGTCCTTGGCGGAGCGGACGGCCAGCCTGAAGGCCGACCGCGCATTGCGGTAGCCCTCGTAAAGCATGGCCTCTCGCTCCGCGTCGCGATGGCGCCGTCGGCTGCGGGTATAGGCCCTCCGGGCGCGGAGATCCGCCAGCTCCCGGGACCACCAGTGGACCCCCCTCCTCGGGGGTAGACGCCGTACCCGGGGCATGGCCGCATCGCAGATCTGCGTCAACGCACTGCGGATGCGGCCAGCCTCGGCGTCCACCCCGTCCGACTGGTGGGCAGAGGACAGCCACGAGTATACGATGGCTGTCTTCGCCAGCTGGTCCCGGTCTAAGCGACCCACAGCCCATCGCGGGAACGCACGACGCCCATCGGCCCCGTGACCCCTGCCGGGCGTCGGGATTGCCAGGGAGACCTCCATCCGGATATACCGGTGGTCCGACAAGGTCTCGATTTCCTCCACGACGCGCCAGCTCCCCACGCGTGCGGCGACTCCGGGGCTAGCGAACGAAAGGTCCACTATCGACCCGCCCCGTTGTCGCACGCACGTATGCACCGAGCCCCTGTTCAACAAACAGAGGCCCAGTGTCGCCGCCCACTCCTCGATCGCCCGTCCTCGGTCATCCGTCCTAGGGGACCCCACGCCACGGACTTGGCGTTAAAGTCCCCCAGGACGAAGACCTGGCGCGATGCCAGTCGCCGTAACGAGGCCTCCATGATGCTGAGGGAGGCCTCGAATCGGTCACACTCCAGTTAGGGGAGAGATAAACTCCGAAGAGCGTAATCTCCCTCCAGTCCGCCGCGACGTATCCGACGCCCCTGTCCCTAAGGGTCAGAGACGACGAAGGCCACGACGTGGAGGCGACGATTGCCACGGTGCCATCCGTGCTACCCAACCAGTTAGTCCGGTCGGGCACCACGTACGGCTCCGCGGCTACGGCTACTCCTATCAACCACTCCGCCATGGCTTGCAAGAACACGTCCTGCGCACCGGCGGAGTGGTTGGCCTGGAGGAGAGGAATGGATACGGGGTCCATTAACGGTCCGTATCCATCGTCACCTCCTCCGCGCTAAAGGGCGATCGGGCCGCGCTCGGAGCGGGGACTGGCCCGGTCGATGGGCCGCCCCGCCCCTTTGGGGCCGATGCCGGGGGTCTGCAGTCCCCAGAGCCCATGCGGTGCTTGGCAGGCTTATTGCCCGCCGCACACGCGGGGTAGTGGGGCACCGCAGAGCACGATGCCGCCTGGTGTCCAGCTTGACCGCAACGGAAACATAGCCCGCTGCAGTCAAAGCAGTTGCGACATGTCGGTCGGGTATGCCCATTATGTTTAGTACAATTTAATATAATATGTATTACTTGTGACATACGTGGTACATTGCGTTTTCATGCGATTGCCAAGTCATTCTGTTTATTTAAAACATAAAAGATCTTAAATATTGATATAGTTACTATAAGAAGTTGTTAGGTTAGCTATTTACGTTATAACTTAAGAAGAAAGGTGCCTTAAGCAGAGACTGAATGAGTTAACCGACTTGGTATAACATGGATCTCACAAATTTTTATGGTAGAAGAATTCAGTTGCGAGGCTTGGCTTTTTTTTACAAGTCTTGTTTTTGATGGTATAACTTCTTTACTCAAAGTAATAGAACACAAAACGAGGGAGTAGTTATTTATTACAAATCAACACACAACTTTTTAATTTCGGAATCGCATACTATTTTAGACGCCAACTGTTTGATAATTAAAGTTGATATAAATACCATCATAATTGCAATATATCGGCGACCAGGTAACAGAAACATAAATATATTTTTGGAATCCTTAAATGATTTATTAACATCACTAAAATCAATTAAAAATGTAATCTTGACAGGTGAATTGAATATCGATATATCCTCAACGTCGCATGATACTACATAGAACCGAAGTTTATCTTACCTTATTGGCCTCACATGGTATGCTTCCAGCTTTTAATATGCCTACCCACTCTCTAACTTGTTTGGATCACATATTTCTCAAAACCAGATTCCTAACACGGTGTTTTATATCTCCAACTACTGTTATCGATCACTATAGCATATTAATTTTAAGTCTAAGGGTAAATAGTTGACCTAGGAACTCTTATAAAATTGTCAACCAGCTGGATCATGCATCGCTTGAGAGGAATTTATCAATATTAAACTTTGAACACATTTATAGTCTAAGGGATGTGAATCAGGCCCCAGAATTTCTTGTAACGGCCATAAGTGGTATGCAAACCACCTCAACCTGCCAAAAGAAGGTACCTAGACGTAAACGGCTTCTGAAACCATGGATTACAATCGATCTCCTACGATGCATTAAAAATAGAGATAGAATTCACGCTAAAATGAAAAAATATCCAAATAGTAATACAGACAAAATAATTTATTTGCGGTATCGAAACTTTTGTAACTCTCTTCTAAAGAAAATAAAACATGAGTATGAAAGAAAAGCATTAACAAACAGTTAAGGTAATAATAAAAAATTATGGAACGTCATCAAAACCATAACTAATACCAAAAAAACATCTCAATCTGGAGTTGAAATTATTTTAAATAATAATCCCATTTTATCTGTGAATAATATTAACCGTTATTTTGTGGGTATTGGCAAAAATTTAGCTGAATCGATTAAAATTAACTCGTGTACTATTCCTTACTTAGTACAGCCCGTATTTACCACATCCTCTAATTCTTTCGTGCTTTTGCCAACGGACGAAGATGAGGTTAGAAGATTGATCTTGAATTTAAAAAATGATCATGCTGCCGGGAATGATTCTATACCTGGAAAGTTAGTAAAAACATATGTAGACATTGATAAAGCCACTTACTTACGTCTGCAATCTGTCACTCCATGATTGAATATTTCCATCAGCTTTTAAAATGGCTCTAATGCATCCTATTCATAAAGGTGGCGGCAGAGGCTGTGTCAAAAATTACCGGCCAATATCGATTATACCAACTTTTTCAAAAATATTAGAAAAATCTCAAACAATAGACTAAAACTATTTAGAATCACAAAATTTACTATCACCCTCTCAATTTGGTTTTCGAGCAAGTCGTTCAACTAATGAGTAAACAGATCATATAATTAGTAAACTTGAAGAAAAGATGAAAATTGTACATGAGCTAACAGATTATATAATTAGTAAACTTGAAGAAAAGATGAAAATTGTTGTAATATTTCTCGACCTAGCTAAAGCTTTCTAGTTTTTTAGTCGCTGTACCACTATTACTTAAGAAATTGGAAGCACTGGGCGTAAGAGGTCCTCAACTCCAAATTTTTCAGAGTTATTTAACTGGTCGTTTCTAATGTGTGAAAATTGATGAGTGGATGAGTGATAATGTGGAGGTGGAATACGGTGTACCACAGGGGAGCATACTGGGCCCTACATTATTCGTAACATTTATTAATGACCTGCAATCTCCAATTATCTCATGGAAAAATTGTAATTTATGCAGATGATGCAGCTCTCGTATTTAGCGTTAATTTATGGGAAGAGGTTCATAGATACGCTCAGGCTGGGTTTAGCTCCGTGAATACGTGGCAATCTAATAATAGGCATGATGACAGTTGCTAAATATCACTGAAATTATGGTTTTCAATAATAATATAGGATAAAGAGATTCTAAATAAAACACTTATTTTTAAATTATGATTGCGACTCTATTTATTTTAATAAACTTTAAAATACAAAACATAACAATCCGCCATGTTAGGTCAAATACCAATTAGAAGCGTGTGACGTCAGATATTCGTAAGAGTGTTTTGGCCTCTTGTATATTGTTCGAACTTACTTTGTATTTACTCGTTTCGATATTAATTGCACCGTTTATGTGATACTTAGTTGTTAAATTATACTTGATTTACTTCAATTGTGTTCATAACTAAAAAATAAGAATAATTATTTAACAACAAGTACATTATATATATGGGCGCATATCGCCCTCTATCGGCAATATTTGTAAATTGGTGTTATCAATTATAGTTAGAAACATGTTTGAAATATTTGCAACTAATATTTAAATAATTATTTGTAGTAACAACACTGCTATTTACCATGCTATGATATTTAAGACACTTTTTGAATATATTTCTAGAAATCTTTGATTTAATTGTTTAAATTTATATAATTGATCAAATTAAAATCGATTAGAATTAATGTAATTATTTGTAACCATATTTAGTTGTTTTTACACAAAAAAGATTGTAATTTATTTCTAGTTAGAGCGCCGTCTGTTGAACAATATATGAGAACAATATTTCCTTTAATTACATTAATGTAAATTGTGTAAAATTGACTATTTGGAATTATGTTAAATGCATTAGAATATTTATCATTATTATTTAGCTATATTCAGATAGTTAACAATATTGTTTTATTGGTTTGTTATAAAAAGTAATTGTAGTTACTAAGACTAGACCGTTTCATTGTATAGCGGAGGTTATAAAAACATTGTAAGATTAGAATAGAGGACAGTTTTACTTCACTCACTTCTCCGGCAATAACTTGTAATAAATACAGTGATTACATACTCGGTATTTTACTATCATCGTCCAAATTCCTGGCGCAACGCCGACAGCAGCGGTGGGATCACAGCCCCCAAAACTCTTCAAGATCTACGGATGACCTTCACTATGGAGCAAGTGATCGATCTCCTGACCTCCATTACAAAATACTGCTGCAACAACAGCTGCGAGAGCCGCATTTTCTACGGAGGCTACAATGTAACGGCGGCACCAAAATTTTTATCTACCGCCGTTCAACCCCGACGAGAGATCGCATCGATAATCATCGACATCGGGGGATTGGTGCGCAAATGTTAACGAGACTATCAAGCTTCAACATATAAGCCGCAAGAAGCAAGAATAGAAGCTATTCTTGAACTTGACGGTACGCCAGACACATGGGCGCTTCAATCAATTACATGGCAACAAGTGGAAGATGACGTCGTTAGAACCTTCAGCAAGGAGTGCCGGTATGCTGGCTACGTCCAGAGGTGGCGCAGCGCCATCTCTGAACAAGCGGACAGTTACGCAGACTACGCTACAACGGGCCGTTCTCTGTTCAAACGTTTGAGACGTGAAGCTACGGACTCCAAGGTGATCGACGCCTTAATAACAGGTATTTATCTTGAATTAATGAGATCTGAGCTATTGCGAAACACGCCTAGATTTTGTCTAGGCTCGTGTTTGTTTTGTTAACTTTTCTTTAGACGAAAACTACCGTCTAACAGTAATTGTAACTGTATGAAGGCGACGCCGGGGTTTCACCGGTGTGCAGGCGGTGAAGAGTTATGTAATGACTATTGACGCCAAAAAGTACTGATGTGTTAAGAGAAACTGGTTTATTTAGATAATATTGACTAATAATAATAATAGTAAACAGCACAGGACATATAAAAATGATAAGGCTCGTATTTGACACCTATTGGTGTCGTAGAAGTCCTGGTGACATGAGCGCGGGAGCGCGCGAGAACCTCTCTCCGCGCGACCAATTACCCCGCGCGCACTTGCATAGCAACAATAGAATGCCTACATATTTACTACTACATATTTACAATTATTAAAATTTTGAATAATTTGCGGCGCTTACACTGTCTAGTAATTGTGTTAACTGTAATAACCTAGGACCTTTTTGTGATGCAAATAGAAGCGTCTACTTATCACGCTTGCAGAGTCCTTGATTATAACTTTCATAACCCCTTTAATACGACGAAGTTTTTAGTACAGTTTTTGTTATAGAAAATACCATAGTGAAAATAATTATTTCGATAAATATATAATTTTGATAATATCGATTTAAATCGATAAAATTTATGGTTAACTAACAATCGGACTATTATTTTTTACTTCTAGAGATCGCATTATCACAAGGTAAAGTTTTCAATAGCTTATTCCATACTGGTGTTGATTGTTCTCCGATCCGAAATAAGTTTACTGGTTCGATTCCGGGCAAACGCCAGATCGTTGATGTTGCTTGAATTACAACCAAAGTTAGTTTCCATGTGTCGAGGTAGAATTGGTTATGACATTATTAGTGCTGTTTGGTATTACCGTAAGTCTTAAAGAGGGTATATATAGAAAACTGTAACTGCTGATAAATGAACCCTCCATGCTATCTATAACTTTGATTTTAACTTCAATCTAAACGACTCAATATTGTTTTAAGTTACATGATGGTCTCAAGCTTTAAATCTAGTTTCATACTCTGCAACTGTGTATCGCAAATAAAGGCCAGTGCGTTAACAATAAAACTAAATGGCTGATTAAATAGTTCAACGCAGACCCTATAGATTATCACCTCTATAACGCTATGAAAATGAGATAAGCTGCCTTCACTTTAAATATCACTAAATGCTCAAAAGTCCTCGCGTAGTTCAGTATGCGAACCATGTGCGTTGAAATAAATACCGCTCGTGAGCTGAAGACGCTAGACTTCGTATAAAGCTATTAAGCATTGCCGTCACTTCTTAGATGGTCAATTATTTAAAGTGGTAACTGATTATGTTATAACTGAAATTCACTTAAGGTGTCAAGGCAAGGCAGAGAGAGCACACTCCAGGAGTGCATAACTGGTAGCATTTCTTTAAAATGTTTAGTTTAAAGTAGAATATCGAAAGGGTGACTGCTTAGTTAATACAGATTATAGTCTTAATCTGTGTTAAGTAAACCATATGCTCTAAAACGAAGTAATTGTTTATCTCGTCGTAAATTCATCCACTCTTGACCATACTTGGCTTCATGTAGGGTAGAAGAGTGATCCTTCAATAAAGGAGATTGACTCTGACAGTAGTCTATACTTTATGTCATTTAACAAGATATTGCTGAGCTATATATAATGTTTAAATAGTATCGTTTCACGTAATTACCGTTAGAAACTCGTGTTACGATCACACTGCACTGCACAGATGACGTAGTGGTTAAGATATCGTTCCAGTGTCGCGGGTTCGAATCCCGCGCAGGACAACTCTGTGCGATCCATAAATTTTTGTTCTGAATTTGGATCTAATTTGTTTCCATTAATGTGTTTATTACCTCCACCGCAATATAAGGATTATTGCGAGACTACCACAACTTTTGTTGCGAAAAAGTACTAGCTGGAAATGTCGATTGGTTCGAAAATTTAAAAAATTGTTTAACATTCGTAAAGCCGACATCGGGCGTAAAACAATCTACTTCCAATCTATAAAATTGCAATATAATTTTCATACTGTGTTCGCTGACATTACAGGCTACATTCATGGCGGACGTCATCGGCCAGAATACGCATTTGTCTTTATAGTAGTTTACACTAAAGACGTCACAATCGGCTATGAGGTCTTTTGTGAAGTTGTAACTATATTTGGAACTCGTCTCTTCTTATAATAATGAATAAATCATCATCATCATCTTGCTCTTATCCCAATTACTTGGGGTCGACGCAATATGTCATCTGTTTTGACATATTGCAAAAAGTTTCGGCAATGACTTTTATGACCGGCCGCCTGCCTGACGTCAACCCTCCTTGGGAATGTAATCGTTGACCCAAATGGTACCAGATGGAGTTGGTCCGGGTCAATCTAGGGCTCTTAGTCGTCTTTTACGACACCCACGAGCAAAGCAAGGGTTGGTAGTATTCGAAGCCGTTACCACACAGCAATAATAATGAATAAATACGGTATGGAATATACCTTGTGGCTAAGGGAACTAGTAGAGCAAATGGTTAAGTGGGACGAATTGTGAAACTTATCAAAGATATTAATATGGCTTATAGTTGGCTAGATCCCGTGGTGGTGATGCCTTATGGTTGGCTAGATCCCGTATGGGTGATGCCTTATGGTTGGCTAGATCCCGTATGGGTGATGCCTTATGGTTGGCTAGATCCCGTGGTGGTGATGCCTTGTGGTTGGCTAGATCCCGTGGTGGGTGATGCCTTGTGGTTGGCTAGATCCCGTGGTGGGTGATGCCTTGTGGTTGGCTAGATCACTTGATGGGTGACGCCTTAACAGCGCAAGGGACGCGCTGGAGTCAGTATGGCCGTATGGGCGCATATCGCCCTCTATCGGCAATATTTGTAAATTGTTGATGTATGTGTTATCAATTATAGTTGTTTAATGTTTGAAATATTTGCAACTAATATTTAAATAATTATTTGTAGTAACAACACTGCTATTTATCATGCCATGATATTTAAAAGACACTTTTTGAATGTATTTCTAGAAATCTTTGATTTAGTTGTTTAAATATTTTTATAAATGATCAAAATAAAATTGATTAGAATTAATGTAATTATTTGTAATCATATTTAGTTGTTTTTACGCAATAAACATTGCAATTGATTTCTACTTACAGTGCAATCTGTTAAACAATATATGAGAATAATATTTCCTTTAATTTCATTAATGTAAATGAAAAGTGAAAAGTGACTATTTGGTATTATGTTAAATGCATTAGAATATTTATCGTTATTATTTAAGCTATATTTCGATAATTGTTATAATTGTTTTATTTGTTTGTTATAAAAAGTAATTGTAGTTACTAAGACTAGACCGTTTTATTGTAAAGCGGAGGTTATAAAAACATTGTAAGATTAGAATAGAAGACAGTTTTACTTTACTCACTTCTCCAGCAATAACTCCTAATAATTACAGTGATTACATACTCGATATTTTAATATGGACAACCTAATTCCTGGCGCAACGCCGACATGTACAGCTCGATTATTAACTCCAATATTACGCCTCCGTAGTAAGAACAACGTTTATCAGTGCATTGTTTATATCGTGATAATTAAGCGTTTGTTTTTACTTTAAATAATAAAAGGTATCATTTGCAAGTCGATTTGGATGAAGGAACCAAAGGGGCCTAAAACGGACTATTTTTTTGGAGAAGTGAGGCCTCTTTATGATGAATTCCTTCTTCAAAAAAGCGGCCACAAAGGAAGTGGACGTGGTTTGGTCCCGACGGTTCCAATAAAAACAAGATAGGCTTCATTTTGTCGGACAAAAGATAAATGTTCAATGA
Organism: Lymantria dispar; assembly: GCA_032191425.1. NCBI lineage: Eukaryota > Metazoa > Arthropoda > Insecta > Lepidoptera > Erebidae > Lymantria > Lymantria dispar. The sequence goes on from CM063452.1 coordinate 94,952, forward strand.
CGTCTCTGTGACCAGCAGAATTTAAACTGGTAGTGGTCATCGGATGGTAAGTACATTAAATTTACGTCCGAAAGTCGAGCGGTTTCGCTTGATGAAGTCTCCGATCTACACCTGTTTAATACCAGAACCACGAAAGCTTTCAGCTCGCATTACATCGCTTCGCATCGCTTCCAATGCCTGGAAGAGTGCGAATTTTCGAACAATATGAGCAACAGGTTTGTGGAAACTGTCTACGCGGCCGGGTCGAAGTTCTTTAAGGCTTGTCGCGCAAATAAACCTCGTAAATTTTCAACCAGACTCTTAAGCTTATGGAGTGGAGACAGCGGGAGGGTCTTCAGCTGACTGGTCCACACATAGGCAACTAAATAGACAAATCTCAAACTCTGTGCGACACTACGTTCGTCGATTCAATACACAGCGTATTGAAGAGACAATAGAGAGGAACCGTGGCTCTGAAGTGTTCGCATGTGGTTCGTCTATCACGCACAGCTAAATGACAGACAAATGACATAATCATAATGCCTCAGAACTTATGACAGAGTGAATCGATTTTGATGAATCTTTTTTTTATTTGAAAGTTGATAGCTGGTAGTTTTTTGTGTAGTCCCTTTTCAAATTAGTTCAGTTCTGATAAAGGCATCCATGAAAATACAATAGAATTCTGTTTTTTTATGCAGAATTATATTACTCCACGTGTAAGTGAAGGTATGTTGACATGTTGTATTCTTAACAGTTTAACAACGTCTAAGTCGTAGGTACAACACGTCGCTACGTTATATAACACAGAGTTAAAGATATTAGTTGTGAGTGGTACAGCAAAGCTGAAGGCAGACCGCCAGCCACTGGACGCGCCCACCGAGATAGCACTGTACTGATTGCACATGAATAAAACAAACTTATTGATAAGTGTAATATGTTTATACTACTTTAATACAAATTTGTAAGTAAATCAGTTGTTAGGTCAATAGTCATTGCGTAGAGCGTTCATTCAATATGCTAACAACGCATACTTTCCTATTTCGGACACACAGTGCGCAGAGGCGATGAGAGTCTGGAAAAGCTGATTGTCGTTGGGAACACCGAAGGCAAGAGATCGCGTGGTCGTTTACCAACTAGATGGACTGATCAAGTGAAAGACTCATCATCCTCCAAATTCTATGCGGTAGTGAGAGACGCGCTGGATCGAGACCGGTGGAGGCAGATCATCCGCTCCAGATGTAGCTCCGATGCTAACCACGATCCTCAGATTAGAGAGAGAGAGAGAGAGAGAGCGTTTATTAATTATTGTTACTTAACAAGTAGTATGATGATAAATAACATCCATTTTATAGTCACTGCTGTTTTAAAGCGTTACGTATTACTGCTTACAATAAATATCGGATTTGACATAATAAAAATCTTGAATCTCAATGAGTAGTTCATAAGTCATTTCAAACGAACATACAAGTAAACACACAGTTAAATTTTATAATAGTAATATAGATTTAGCATTCAGCCAGTCAATCCTCGGTTAAACACTTGCGCTTCCTTCGGCGGCGGACATGACTAGTCACGTGCTGCGGCGTAGCGCCATGGAGCTACGCGCGTAGCATCTACTGGGCGAATGAGTTGTGGTGTTTACTTTGTGAAATAAAATTGAAAAACATAATTTATGTAGTATCACCACATACCTACATACAAATAAACTGAAGTGTATAACAAGATAGATCTAGGCGCCTACGCGATACTTTCAACAGTTAAGTGTATAACAAGATAGATCTAGGCGCATACGCGATACTTTCAACAGTTAAGTGTATAACAAGATAGATCTAGGCGCATACGTGATACTTTCAACAGTTAAGTGTATAACAAGATAGATCTAGGCGCATACGCGATACTTTCAACAGTTAAGTGTATAACAAGATAGATCTAGGCGCATACGTGATACTTTCAACAGTTAAGTGTATAACAAGATAGATCTAGGCGCCTACGCGATACTTTCAACAGTTAAGTGTATAACAAGATAGATCTAGGCGCCTACGCGATACTTTCAACAGTTAAGTGTATAACAAGATAGATCTAGGCGCCTACGCGATACTTTCAACAGTAAAGTGTATAACAAGATAGATCTAGGTGCATACGCGATACTTTCAACAGTTAAGTGTATAACAAGATAGATCTAGGCACCTACGCGATACTTTCAACAGTAAAGTGTATAACAAGATAGATCTAGGCGCCTACGCGATACTTTCAACAGTTAAGTGTATAACAAGATAGATCTAGGCGCATACGCGATACTTTCAACAGTTAAGTGTATAACAAGATAGATCTAGGCGCATACGTGATACTTTCAACAGTTAAGTGTATAACAAGATAGATCTAGGCGCATACGCGATACTTTCAACAGTTAAGTGTATAACAAGATAGATCTAGGCGCATACGTGATACTTTCAACAGTTAAGTGTATAACAAGATAGATCTAGGCGCATACGCGATACTTTCAACAGTTAAGTGTATAACAAGATAGATCTAGGCGCATACGTGATACTTTCAACAGTTAAGTGTATAACAAGATAGATCTAGGCGCATACGCGATACTTTCAACAGTTAAGTGTATAACAAGATAGATCTAGGCGCATACGTGATACTTTCAACAGTTAAGTGTATAACAAGATAGATCTAGGCGCATACGCGATACTTTCAACAGTTAAGTGTATAACAAGATAGATCTAGGCGCATACGTGATACTTTCAACAGTTAAGTGTATAACAAGATAGATCTAGGCGCATACGCGATACTTTCAACAGGCAGTTAATATTACATGCGCACAAACAATGCTTACTAAATAAATTTCTTACTGGAAGGTCACGACATGTGTTAGCTGTAGGCACAAATGGAACAGCGTATAGCTAGTAAATTTGACTCTTATTCAGAAAACGTCGTCAACATCACAAAAACACCAGAGAGAGAAAATTAAGATGCAATGGTGGTTCATGGAATAATCCCAGTGATTCGGCATCAGCTGAAATCTGAGCAGTCATGTCCGTATGGTACAGAAGGACAAGAAGCACTCCGACCTCACCAGGAGGAACGGAGCGCTCTCGGAACGGGTGAGGGTGTGTTCAAGGTGGTGATGGGAATCGGCCAGATCATATCGCCATCAGGTTGGTAGCCTGTCCGTTGGTCCGTTGCAGAGAAAGGATTACAGCGCACCAGCGGCACGTGAGACGGAAAAATTGGATCTCCAAGGTCATTTATCCATGTTGGTTGACGATTCTGAAACGAAAGGTTATAAGCTACGCGTGGTGTGGTATATATATACAAAGGGTGGATCCACCTCGCTCATTCTAGTTCAAGAACGTTTCATTTCTAAAGAAGGAAGTAAGGCCTTAATAACGTGTCATATGAGTGGTAAACTTTTATTTAATATTGACTGTAGGCTATATTAATATATAAAAAAGTAAAATCTGAAACACAACTACGACAAAAACGAGGTTAGATAAGTATGAAATAATATTTTCAAGACACAGGATTAAACAACGTTACTGAAGAAGCAAGATAAGCAACACATAGACTCAACCGATATGCCTTCGTTGCAATTGGATAATAATATCATACGATACGATAATAAAGTACAGAAATATCAATGGACAGAGATAATACATATTCAAGTTTAATAATAGAAAATTATTTATTATTTTTACACACGTTTTTTTTCTATAAGCTAACTTTTTACAAACATTACTTACTTATGTGTATGTAACTTTAAAAATGTTTGTAAGCTTTAACTTTAACTTTAATGGAGCATGTTGTTTAAGTAAAATTTTAGCATTAGTCATATTTCGTACAAAATAGCTTAATTGAAGTTAATTATGAAGTAAGTAGTCAACAATAGTACTGGATATATTTGTGAATATGTTTATTAAATTGTTTCCACGTGGTGACGGAGTGAGAAGACATTCACCACCGAGGGTGTCGCCTCCACCGCCACTTGCACGTGGGTGTCGTAAAAGACGACTAAGAAATATAATATGCATATAACATCTATGCAAGAGATGGACAACTCGAAATGAAACCCTATCCCAACACATCTGACCAGCGTGGCGTAGTGCGCCAATTTCCCTCCTATTGTGGAGGAGACTCGAATCCAGCAGTGGGACGTATGTCAGCCGTCATGATGATGATGATTTGGTATTAATATGTCAATATTAACAAATGCTAAGATTTCGCACATTTTTGATACCGTACATCGAATGACATGGTTCCCTCCATAGCGGTTGAGGGGAGTGATGGCTGCTCTAGTGGTTAACTCGTGATCGAATGCCGCTTGCGGGATCAGGTCCAGACATGGTGATTTTTCATTGTATTTAATAACTGTATTGTATAATGTTTCGAAAGGCATCACACTGGAGCTATTAATAGGCATGTTATTGTATTTAATTTTATTTAAATAAAACTAGTAAATAAATAAAAAAGAAGACAATCCCACTGAGTTTCTTGCCGGATCTTCTCAATGCAGTCGCGTTCCGATCCGGTAATAATTTAAGGTAAAATATAAAAAAATGACAATACGTAAGTGCCTCCGCGGGGTTTATATATAACTAGCAACCCGCCCTCGCTTCGCTTCGGTTATAGGTTATAGTCGTTTTACCCGCGTAGTGCCCGTTCCCGTGGGAGTACCGGGATAAAATATAGCCTAGTTTACGCCCTGATATTATAGCTTTCCATTGGTGAAAGAATTTTTGAAATCGGTCCAGCCGTTTTGAAGATTACCCGGAACAAACAGACAGACAGACAGACAAAAATTTTTTAATTGCTATTTTAGGCATAGGTGGCGTGCAAATAACCGTGTGAGCATGAAAAAAGCCTATTATTTTGACATTACAAACAGACACTCCAATTTTATTTATTGGTATAGTAAAGGATTTGAATTTGAACCAACATACCGAACCAAGAAAAGCCATATATGAATCACTTTAAATCTAATCTTTAATATTCGAGAAAAGTCATGAGGAGATAATAATGGGGGTGCGAGCGGAGGGCGGTGTGGTCTCATTGAGGGAGCTCACCGCCTGGCGCGTCGACGCCCGCTGAGACGTCATTGCCCGTTGGGCAGTCCGGCTGGAGAGGCCTCGGTTCGGGGTGCGAACCGTGGAGGCCTTCCGGTCGGTGCTGATGCAGTGGTTGGAAAGGCGGCACGGGGTGCTCTCCTTCCGACTAGTGCAGGTGTTGACGGGGCATGGGTGCTTCGCCTGTCGTTAGGAGGGAGAGTACACAGTCTCGCAGTCTTGCATTTAATTCAAATCACCATTTCAGCTTATATACGGTGAAGCTCGTGTCTTCTACATAATAGGAAGGAAATCGCCGGGGCCGGAGGGGAATCGCCACGGTGATCGGCCGTGTTGTTACAGGGTTTCATGTCAAGTTTTCCTTCTCTTGCACCGATGTTATATATTATAGCCCTTAGTCGTGGGTTCGCACTCGCGGGTAAAATAGGGGGTGATGAATTATATTCTTACTCCGTCACTACACGGCAAGTCAAATCAGTCTTGAGATATCCATCTATTGGCCAATCGATTCCCAATGTTGGTGTTGGCTTTTCAGAATTACTCTTTGGAAAGGCTTAAGGACAAAAATACCGTAATCACGAGAGTGCTCTTGCCCATTATACATATTTATATATCCGTTTCTTCATTAGCCCAACGACGTTCACTGTTGGACATAGGAATATGCCTACAATTAATCTACATAAATATCCGTGTAGGGACAGAGTACGAATACAATTCACCACTCTCTTACCCGTGGATGTCGTATCAAATCGGACCGAGGCAATGGTGTTAGGAAGCCATTTTTTTCTTTTTATGGGTGGGCTATGGGTGCAGTCCATTCCGTCCAGGGCGATGAAAGGACGGCACGCGGGCCCATAACCCACCCGTACCCACGTCGCCTCGTTGTTGGGCCGACCACCAGAGCAGGGTGACTTGTCGTCAGTGGTCAAATAACTACGTCGCTTGCCAATCAAATAGAAAAATCTTTTTTGTTGGAAAGGGGGAATGTTAAAAAATGACATAAAATTTATTGTATCAACTGCCCCGTGTAGTGAGGTCTTAAGAAAACAGTGCCGAAATTCCTTCCTTTGTCATAGGAGTAGTAACTCTGTCTAATTTAACACTAGGGGAATAGGAGAGTAATTTTCCCCAGTGGTAAGGGTTATATTCAATAGTGGACTATAGGCTAGCAGATGGATAGATAGGATAGGATGATATTTGATTAATTCAGTTGCATTTTTCATTGGCATGATAAATGACCGTTACGTTATTCCAACTGCAAGACTTGCAAGACTTTGCGAGACTCTTGCTGCAATACCAAGACCAAGACTCGAATGTGCAATACCAAGACCAAGACGAGACCAGGTGTTGCAAGACCAAGACCAAGACCAAGACTAGTCCAAGTCTCGTTTTGGTCTTGCATTTGGGCAACACTAATTGCGACGAGGACACGGCGCAGCATACGCTCGAGGCCTGCGCCGCTTGGGCAGCGCGGCGCCGTGAACTCGTCGTAATCATCGGTGCTGACCTGACGGCGCACCCAGAGGAAAGTGTCTGGATGCACTGATACTGTATGTACTTTATGACTAAAGAGTCATGGGCGTACCCAGGTAGGGGCAGGGGGGGGTTTGGGAGCAGCTGCCCTAGAAGATAAAATGTTAAGAGATGAATTTTCGAAAATCCTTTCTTAGTGCTCCCGTACGCTATAAAGGGAACCCCTGTGCAAAATTTCAAGGTTCTAGCTCTTATATTTTAGGCTCTGCGTTGATATGTTAGTCAGCTTCTCCTTTTATATGTATAGATAAGCACCTAGCGTATAAAAATATGACTTGCCCCCTCCCTGGCCCAGAACCTGGGTACGCCCCTGTAAAGAGTCATAAATAAAAGTGTATATATACATATATGTATACAGTTTTGTTTGTCGGTTGCGTAGTAGTGTGCGTCATGTTTTTATATACATTATTATATCAAATTTTATCTTTGTTCACTTCTTCTCAATATATTCTTCAACGATGACAAATTTCATAGTTGTCCATCCGCGTAATATCCGTCAAAAGTGGTACTAATTTTTGTTTCACGTGTTAATATATAGACGTTGTTCTGTTTAAATAAAGCGCCACCTACCGGGTCCAATTGTGAATCTAAATCATTCACGAATCCCCTTCAGCACACACAAATTACTTACTCAATCCAGTCAACAGATACCGCCATCTGTTAAAATCGTTTGGAGTTAACAGATTTTTTTTTTTTTTTTTTTTTTTTTTTTTTTATATTATGGCGTTTACAGAATTTCGCCAATTACTCAATTTAGATTGACAGTTATAGGAATTAGGACACTGATGTCTAAGAAATTTACAAGATAAATTTAGTTGTTGGCTTTCGAATTTTCAATATGTTGATTAGTTGAATTATTCTAAAAAACTGATATATGAGAGGGATTATTTTTTAAAAAATTATAACATTTGACTACAATCACGTGGATGACAATCTAATGCAGCTATGTACAGTAAAAATAAAAAATAAAGCAAAAAAAAAAAAAAAAAAAAGGTTTAAAAACAGAAGATGTTAATTAAGTATCCTTTAGTCTGTGGTGATGCTAATTAATCTAACTATAATTTAATGTTATTTGTGTTAATGTAATTTGCTAAAATGTATACAAATGAAGAATTAACATAAGTGAGAAGACAATTAAAGTTAGAAGGACGAGGAATGGAGTCAACAGGAAGAATATCGTATAGAAAGTATGATCTTTTGGGGCACTCAAAGAAAATGTGATTATTCGTGTCTTCATCCAGACCACACTCACAGAGTGAACTGTCCTTAATACGAAGCTTGGATAAGTGAAAATTAGAGCAAGTATGACCAAGTCTGAGGCGGCAAATAACAGATGTGGCTTTTTTGTTCACATTTTTGAATTTGGAAAACCAAGGTTTGTATGGAATATTACTCTGTAGTGATGCATAATATTTTCCCTTAACCGAGCTAGATTTATCCCAATGTTCCCCCCACTTACAGAATAATCTGCTCTTAGCACAAGATAAAAGATCCTGAGAGAATGCTTTGTATTGATCAAGGCAACCATTTTCAATAGCTTGTTTGGCAAAAGTATCAGCAGTATTGTTGCCTACAATGCCACAATGGCTAGGTATCCAAACTAAAGTAACCAACAACCCTCTTGAGCAACACTTGAAAAGTAAATGTTTTATTTGAAGAATCAAGGGAAATTTACCTTTACTATTAAATTGGTTAGACATAATGGCTAACAAACAACTTTTAGCATCAGAAAAAATCACAGAAGATTTTATGTTATGGGAGTCAATGAATTTTAAGGCTTCCAAAATGGCAATGGCCTCACCGGAAAAAATGGAATTTACCGGTGGAGATTTAAAACTCAATAAAATTTTATAACTTGGTATCCACACAGCTGAACCAACACAGGTATTGTCAGATATTTTGGATGCATCCGTGTAGATAACTAGTGAATCACTCCAGTGATTGCTGATATGAGATTGTAATATTTCCTCAGTGTTGGGGCTACTTTTATCTATATTTAAGTTAAGAATTATATTTGGTTTATAGATTAATGCTTCAAATGGTGTATCAAATAAAGGATTGATCTTATTGCAAAAAACTGAAAATGGTAAACTTAAAAAAATTGCAAAGCTATTAAATAAACAAGGTGGGTTTTTATGAGTCCAGTAACCATAATTGGCAATACAATCAGAGAGACAATGTAATTTAGGGATTAGAGGATGGTAACCAAGTTGGAATGTTTTAAACAAGTATCTATCAGAAAGATACTGTCGTCTTAGATAAAGTGGAGAATCCACGCACTCTACCTGAAGAGCATTGATTGGGGAGGATTTCATAGCACCAATAATAAGACGTAAACATTTTGATTGCAACTTATCAAAGGTATTAAGGGCTCTTTTATTGCAAGGTTCTAACAAAAAACTACTATAATCTAATAGGCTGCGTACAAGGGCATTATATAAGAGCTTTTGACAATAAGGGTGAGAACCCCACCATACCCCGGCAAGAGAGCGTAAAATATTAATACCTTTTTCACATTTGTCTGAAATATAAGATATATGTTGAATCCCAGATAACTTACTATCTAAAATATATCCTAAGAATTTTACTTTGTCTTTTACAGGAAAGGTTTGATTATTGTAAGACACTGATATATTTGGAATATGTCTACGGCGACAAAAAACTACTAGAGAACTTTTGGGTATAGAAAGAGATAACCCATGATCAGAAAGCCAATTATGGAGATAGTGAATAGCTGAACTTAGCTTGCTTGATGCCTCAGGTATGGTATCCACTGATACATATAAGGCTATATCATCGGCATATTGTAGAATATTGCAGAAGGAACTGACCGACTGGTCCAGATCATGAGTATATATGCTATATAAAAGAGGACTTAAAACTGAGCCTTGTGGAAGGCCCTTCCAGATGAGTCTAGGAGGAAGAAAAGAATTTTGAACTTGGATAAGGATTTTTCTAGCTGAAAATAGATTAAAAACGAAATTAACTATTTTCAAGGGGACATTGAGATGAATTAGTTTATTTCTGAGTACCGGAAGAAGAACATTATCATATGCGGAAGATATATCTAGAAATACCCCTACACAGTACTGCTGTTTAGACAGTGCTATGCGTATATCGGTGGTGAGAATACTTAAGCTATCAATAGTTCCTAAACCTTTACGAAAACCAAATTGTGATTTGCAGATTATACCTTGACTTTCAACGAACCACTCTAGGCGATTTTTAATTAAATGTTCTAAAATTTTGGCCATAGTACAAGAGAGAGCTATAGGGCGATAACTTGCAGCATCATGACTAGGCTTACCAGGTTTTAGGATGGGTAGGATTATATAAGTTTTCCAGTCTTCAGGTGGTAAATTTTGGGAGAAAATTATATTTAATATATTCAAAAAGGTTTCTTTTGATTTCAGATTTGATTTAACTATAAAAGAGTAAGGTATCCCGTCATAACCAGGGGCTGAATCTTTTAAATTATTCAAAACAACAACTAATTCTTCATAAGAAAATGGTGCATCGAAAGGACTATTACTCTGAACTACAGGAGTGGAATAAATACAAGCTTCAAACCGTGTAGGAGCTGTAGGAGGAGCTAACCTGTTTGCAAATTCATGCGACCATAGTGTGGCATCAGACGAAGATTGAGTATTGACTGATGTCGAACATCGAAATTTTCTTACCTGTCGCCAGACTAAGGAAGGAGGTGTACGCGGGGATAGGGCTTCACAAAAACCACGCCAACCATCTTTCTTTTTTTGGGCTAGTAGTCTTAGAGTTTCTGCTGCAATTCTTTTATAATTTAAATAATTATCTAAAGTCATAGCGATTTTATATGATTTTTCAGCCTCCTTTCTTCTACGACAAGCATCTAAACAAGCCTGATCCCACCAGGGTGGAGATCGAATATTCTTTTTAGGAGGCTTTTTAAGAGGAATAGATTTATCTGCCGAGGACAAAATGTAGTTTCTAAAAGCACTATAAATGGAAATAATATTATTATGATCAAGAGTTTGCAGTTGATCTACTTCCCTATCCAAGATTTGTGCATATAAGGACCAATCAGCCCTCTTTAAATTATGTTTAAGCCGAGGATTAAAAGTATACTGAATTGAAGTGGAATTGGGGGAAAAAATTAAGATTGGAAAGTGATCACTTCCAAAAGAAGAATCTAAAACTTTCCAATGCAAAAGAGATGATAAATCAGGTGAACAAATGGATAAATCTATAGCACTGTGACAATTTTGAGTAGGGGATACTCTGCGAGTGGGAGTGCCATCATTCATAAAGCAAAGATTCAAATCATCAAGGATATCTATGAAGGGCGCTGAAAGGGTATCACAGAAATGGGACCCCCAGGAAGTATGATGAATGTTAAAATCACCTAAGATAACTATCGGAGAAGGTATGGAATTAAAAATGTTACATAATTCAGATAAGATATGAGGAGATGGAACAGGAATGTAAATAGAGAGAAATGAAATATTTAGGGTTTTAATCCCCACTATATTAAATGAATCGCTGTGGGGTGGAAGGGAAATTTGTGTAAAAGATAGAGATCTAGAGATCAGAATACAAGATCCAGCATGTCCATCATCTCTGTCATCCCGGAAGCAAGCATAGCCCGGGACTCTGAAAAGAGCCCCAGGTTTCAACCATGTTTCCTGGATGGCAAGAATGAGGGGTTTATGAGAGTTAATTAGATAAATGAGATCCTGTTTCTTATGTCTAATGCTGCGACAGTTCCATTGCAGTAGTGGAGGGAACATTATGAATAACATTTGCTAGCTCAGACAGTGGTTTTTTTAATTCTTCGGGAAGCTGAGAATCAGAAAAATGAGTTAGTATATTTATAAGGGAAGTGATCAGATAGCCCAAAAGATTATCACTTAAAGGTGATGGAGGCACCTTGGATGGACCTGATGGGTAGGCACTTCCATTAGGAAGAGAGGAGGAAGGGGTTTGGGTCAAAAGGAAATGGGCTTGTTTGTCATAGGGATGACTGGAGGCCGGAGCATATGGGTGTCGGGGAATAAAAACAGTTTTCCTGTGAGATATAGATGAAGGAGCATTAGAAAAGGTATGGTGACCAGAATTAATGATGGGTTCATATTGCTGTGATGAAGGTACGGCAGATTTCAAAGAGTCAGCAAAAGATCTCCTGACAGATGGGAATCTTGCAGATGCTTCAAAATAGGAGATATTTTCCTGGGACATTACAATTTTAATGGATTTTTGCCGAGAGTGTTCAGGGCAGATGGGATCTTTAGCGGTGTGACTGCCTGAACAGAAGAGACAAGATGGAGATATATTGGAGCAGCTATCACCTTCATGACTTTGGGCACAGACGAAACACCTTGGTTTCGACCTGCACTGCGAGGCAATATGACCAAACCTACAGCATTTTTGGCATTGGATGGATGGAAGGATATATGGTTCGACAGGTAAAGAAGTGTAAAAGCAATAAACATGAGAAGGTAATTTTTGGGCTTTAAAAGTGAGTACCACGGATTGTGTTGGGATATAACTAATGCTATTTTCTTCGCTATGGGATTTTTTATTTAGGCGGCGAGCTCTGGTGATTGAACCAAACCCAGACGGCACTCTAATTGAGTTAACAATGTCCTCGAGGGACCACTCTACAGGCACCCCTCTCACTATGCCCATTCTTGAACAAGTATACGATGGAATGGAAGCAGAATACTTTGCATGAGACAACGCAGGGTTGCTTAAGAAACTATTAGCATCACAACCAGATTTAAATTCAACCGAAATACGGTTCCTACCAACACGTTTTACACCATCTGCGATTATATTTTTAATTTTATTATTAAACAAAAAGTGACCAAACTTAATAGGACTTAGTACTGTTCCAGATGAGATGTCACCCACTGACCTGGTAACATGTACCAAGAAAGGAGCTTCATCAGAATCTGAATACAGCAATTTCTTATCAGAGTGCTCGGGATGAATGTATGTAGAATGATTTGATGATGGAATAAGTGATGTATTAGATGTAGTTTTTTTAATTGGTAAGGATGAGTCTACGATTGAACTAGTGCGTTTTCTATTTGTAGTACTAGAATTGGGTAATGAATCTCTTATTGGTGGAGTACTGAAATTAGCAGGATCAGGAGAGAGCGTGCCTCCCCCAGGGTCGGGAGGATCTCTCCCCATCATAAAAAATTGTTTAAAAACTTACGAAAAATACTTCCCTGTGATTGAGGAGTATTATAGAATAAGCCAACAAATTAAATTAGTCCAAAAAATGCCGAAAAAGAGTAAATTATTTCAAATTATTGTCTCCTAGATCCTTGCCTGTCAAAGTTCGAAAATCGAATCGAGTTAACAGATAATTGTGAATGTCAAATAATAGAAAATAATTTGCAATAAAATAATATTGCGACTATAAATTAAGATGTAAGCTATCCTATCTTTCAAGTTGGATCAAACTGCACACGGCGTGCAAATTTGATTAAAATCGGTTAAGTAGATTAGGAGTCCATCGCGGACAAACACGTGACACGTAATTTATTTATATTAAGATTAATGATTTATAGTTTTTGCAAAAAAAAAACCGACTTCAAAACGCAATGCAGAGTAAACATAAAAATCGCTAATGTAGACAATGTAGATAAATTTATAGATTTTCGTTGACTTTTCATGGGACCCTTTGGGAAGCCTTGCCCATAAATTTTTAAATCGGTTGGCAGGCGACGGAGTTACGAGCGATTAAACATTAAAAAAAAATACCAACATCCGAATTGAGAACCTCCTCCTTTTTTAGAAGTCAATTAAAAATATCTCAGTCTCGAAAATTCTATTTGCATCACACTACACTTACTTGTATTCTTAGCATACGTACTTTTATTCTTAGCATACGTACTTTTATTCTTAGCATAAGTACTTTTATTCTATGAAATTACTTAATTTTATTTTTCATAATATTTACAGTGACATCTATGTATAAAGAGCGGAACGTGCCTCTGCGTCAGTTTCACGATACTTTTTAGAGCCGTTGCAAGGTTTACTAATAGTTTCATCAAATACTGCTAGATGGCACTCATTTCAAATTTATGATTTAAATTATTTAGGATCACGCCAAGTGCATTTCTAGGACAATGAAAATTTTGTAGGAACTGTGTGGCCTAAAATATGTATTAAATTGAATGAAGTATACGTATACCCAGATCGAGTATGACAACGAAACTATACAAGATTTTTGATTTTTTTGTTGCTGTCTCTATTTTAGCCTTTCAAATTCGAATGGCGACCTTTTTATGTGACCTGTAGGTATATAGTGACGCGGGTGATCTCACTCGGTCGGGCGCCACGTCTCGCTCGCCTTTGGGTGTCACAGAATAGTCTCTCACTGATCTCTAAACGAATGATAAACAATGTACGACATTCAACAGTGATCGATAAACAAACACACAATCACGTTGTCCTACAACACACAAGATGCACTTACCACGCGTCTATACTTAACACATGACATGTTTAGTTTATGAAAAATATGGTAAAATATATAGGGAATCAGTTTTTTGTGTCAAAATGTACATATTTAACGGATAACAATAAACACGAATGAATTATATATTGGCTAAGTTAATCTAGTAGTTGTTCTTACTAATAGTTGCAACGACATCTAGTTGATTGTCTTTGCAACAACAATGTGTCCTCCTGTTGTCATCTTGTAGTAATACATCAGTGTGTCACTAGATGGCGCATATACAATTGTTTGTCAATATTTACCGCAGAGGCACACCGCGCAGGTAACAATAAGAGTAGGTACAATATGATTCAATCTTAGAATAATAACGTATAGAAGGATAGTGTCAGTACTTCGAACTTTAAAAATTTGAATCTAAAAATACTAATGGCGGGCAGACGATTACACACGTACACACGGAAACCACTATACAAATTATGAAATCAAATTACTTTTTTATTAACATAAATCGTCGAAATACTTTTAAAAGTAATGTTAAAAACCTTTTTATGTTTTTCAAATGTGTTGTGGCACCATTTGAATGTACAAGCCGTCATAATTACCTATTTATTTTTTAAGAGTTGCATACGTTCGTGCAGTGCAATGACTTGTACCTTGTACATTACGGGACTGTTCCGGCGTAGGCTCCATTAGGCTCCAATTGAAATGCCTCACTTTTTGTGCGTGGACTTACCTTCTATATGTTATTATTCTAAGGATTCAATATACTGTTTCTATAGTGCGCACCGAACACGTTACGTAACACAAACACTCGACACGCGCCGACTATGACGAGGTGTGGCCGACTCGCCAATTATTCGCGTGTTAGGAGCCCGGCCAACCCTTCTCCGTGTGGTGACGGACGGAGTAAGAATACAATTCACCACTCCCTATCTTGCCCGTGGATGTCGTATAAGACGACTATAGGTATATCCTATAGTGCGCATATATATATATGCGCATAAACATCTGTGCAAGAGAAGGAAAACTCGAAACGAAACCCTATACCAACATGTCTGACCAGCATGGTATGGTAGGTGAAATTCCCTCCTATTGTGGAGTCCGAGCCCAAGGGTGGGACGTGTGTGGACTGCACTGACTGATGATGGTGATGATATAGGAGCCGCTCACGGTTTAAGATGACGATCACCAAAATGCACCGAGAGTTAGTTGCAATAGTGCTCCACGTAACACATTCCCTCCTGCCACTTCTCTCTCCCCGTGTTGTTGTGTCACATACAATTCATTTCTCTTGACTTTGCACATTTCCTTCCGCTAAACCCTATTAGTGATGATTTCTAATGTTTACGCGAGTATTACACATCTATACTATACCAATAAATAAAATTGGAGTGTCTGTTTGTAATGTCAAAATAATAGGCTTTTTTCATGTTCACACGGTTATTTGCACGACACCTATGCCTAAAATAGCAATTAAAAAATTTTTGTCTGTCTGTCTGTCTGTTTGTTCCGGGTAATCTTCAAAACGGCTGGACCGATTTCAAAAATTCTTTCCTCAATGGAAAGCTATAATATCAGGGCGTAAACTAGGCTATATTTTATCCCGATATTCCCACGGGAACGGGAACTACGCGGGTAAAACGACTATAACCTATAACCGAAGCGAAGCGAGGGCGGATTACTAATTTTAAATAAAACTGCTTTACGGATTTTATGGCGTTTGCATTTGATTTTTGATAGCAGCGTTCATGGCATATTTAATAACTATTTTCTGTATCGGGTAGATAATTATAAATTTTCTGCAATAACGATGACTTATTGCACGTGAGACATCTTAGTCCGCCCGTGACCATGAACACTGCAAAGTGTTCGAAACGTCGGGCAATCAAAAATCAAATACAAACGCGATAAAACCCTATTTGTACTTGGTTTAAATAACTAAAACAAGTCAGACTTAACCATTTGTAAAATTATTAGCGCCATCTTGTAACAAATAGATTTACTAATACAAGACGGGGTCACGCTGGTTCACATTGTCGCTGTTAGTTCAGTTCTCAACACGATATTTAAAAGTGACTAATAGCTGACACTAGAAGGCATACGTGTTGCTACGTCGTGTTTATATTTATTACTAGCAATCCGCCCTCGCTTCGCTTCGGTTATAGGTTATAGTCGTTTTACCCGCGTAGTTCCCGTTCCCGTGGGAATACCGGTATAAAATATAGCCTAGTTTACGCCCTGATATTATAGCTTTCCATTGAGGAAAGAATTTTTGAAATCGGTCCAGCCGTTTTGAAGATTACCCGGAACAAACAGACAGACAGACAGACAAAAATTGTTTAATTGCTATTTTAGGCATAGGTGTCGTGCAAATAACCGTATGAGCATGAAAAAAGTCTATTATTTTGACATTACAAACAGACACTCCAATTTTATTTATTGGTATAGATTATTTACAGTTTTTATTAGAAATCCTAATACTAACTTCAATATTTCACACTTACTGGTGGCTCGCTTTTCCTTACGACTAAATTATGATCTCACTGTGCAATCACCGCGGGCAACAACAAGATAAACTAAGGCTTCATAATTCAAACTATAATTCCTCCTTTTAAGCAGACTACTTTTCTGGATAGGACATGTTTTCTTTTTTCTTATATCAGGCATTATAAATCTTGATATTTAAGCTGGGAGAAAAAAATTACGCTTATAGTCCATAAAGTATAGGATGATCTCTGTGACAGTTGCCCCTAGTGCTGTCACGCTTATGATAAAGTCCGTAGTTTTATATCGATAAAATTCTTTATTTTTATAATTGTGATTTTCTATTATAATTAAAATACAATCAATGAAAATCGTTTTGATTTAATTGCAAACAAAGACTATTTTAATTATTCAAAGTACAAATCAAGGTCTAGGTCACTATTATCGTCATCACTGGAGCGTTCCTGCTAGAACGTTTATCATTTTTTGCCAAAATAGGGGCAGTCACTAGATCAATCGATCAATTACGACTGTTTTATAAATAAATATGTCTAGTTTATTGACAATAATGCGTACATAATATTATCATTTACTCTGAGACGAAAAGTAGTTTTTTAATTTTTAATTAAGACAATTTATGTGTTTTATAATGTAACTGTCTGTTTTAATAATAAAAAATATGTTGAAAGTTTTATATAGTTACTGTATTGGGTTTATATCTTTTATGAATAATTAAATAAAGATCGGTTATCGATTTACGTATATCGACTGTCCCATCTCTTTTTTATTTTCAGTCCAGTATGACCTTGTACGTGCGTAAGCGTCATTTATGTATAAAATGTTTACTAGGTATTTCAGTACTTACGAGGTACATTTTAGGCATGAATATTAATATTTTTATATTTATAATATGTATATTGCAATTCAGTTGCCATAAAACTGGCACGAAAAGAATGGAAAAGAATATTGAATCATAAAGCGCCCACCATGCGGCATATTATCGAACAAATCTAGTAAACAGTAATTATAAATATAGTACATACAAGAGAATGCGATTAGAGATAACAAATATAGTACATACAAGAGAATGCGATTGGAGATAACAAATATAGTACATACAAGAGAATGCGATTGGAGATAACAAATATAGTACATACAAGAGAATGCGATTGGAGATAACAAATATAGTACATACAAGAGAATGCGATTGGAGATAACAAATATAGTACATACAAGAGAATGCGATTGGAGATAACAAATATAGTACATACAACAGAATGCGATTAGAGATAACAAATATAGTACATACAAGAGAATGCGATTGGAGATAACAAATATAGTACATACAAGAGAATGCGATTAGAGATAACAAATATAGTACATACAAGAGAATGCGATTGGAGATAACAAATATAGTACATACAAGAGAATGCGATTAGAGATAACAAATATAGTACATACAAGAGAATGCGATTGGAGATAACAAATATAGTACATACAAGACAATGCGATTGGAGATAACAAATATAGTACATACAAGAGAATGCGATTGGAGATAACAAATATAGTACATACAAGAGAATGCGATTGGAGATAACAAATATAGTACATACAAGAGAATGCGATTAGAGATAACAAATATAGTACATACAAGAGAATGCGTTTGGAGATAACAAATATAGTACATACAAGAGAATGCGATTGGAGATAACAAATATACTACATACAAGAGAATGCGATTAGAGATAACAAATATAGTACATACAAGAGAATGCGATTGGAGATAACAAATATAGTACATACAAGACAATGCGATTGGAGATAACAAATATAGTACATACAAGAGAATGCGATTAGAGATAACAAATATAGTACATACAAGAGAATGCGATTGGAGATAACAAATATAGTACATACAAGAGAATGCGATTGGAGATAACAAATATAGTACATACAAGAGAATGCGATTGGAGATAACAAATATAGTACATACAAGACAATGCGATTGGAGATAACAAATATAGTACATACAAGAGAATGCAATTAGAGATAACAAATATAATACATACAAGAGAATGCGATTAGAGATAACAAATATAGTACATACAAGAGAATGCGATTGGAGATAACAAATATAGTACATACAAGAGAATGCGATTGGAGATAACAAATATAGTACATACAAGACAATGCGATTAGAGATAACAAATATAGTACATACAAGAGAATGCGATTGGAGATAACAAATATAGTACATACAAGAGAATGCGATTGGAGATAACAAATATAGTACATACAAGAGAATGCGATTAGAGATAACAAATATAGTACATACAAGAGAATGCGATTGGAGATAACAAATATAGTACATACAAGAGAATGCGATTAGAGATAACAAATATAGTACATACAAGAGAATGCGATTGGAGATAACAAATATAGTACATACAAGAGAATGCGATTGGAGATAAAAAATATAGTACATACAAGAGAATGCGATTAGAGATAACAAATATAGTACATACAAGAGAATGCGATTGGAGATAACAAATATAGTACATACAAGAGAATGCGATTGGAGATAACAAATATAGTACATACAAGAGAATGCGATTGGAGATAACAAATATAGTACATACAAGACAATGCGATTAGAGATAACAAATATAGTACATACAAGAGAATGCGATTAGAGATAACAAATATAGTACATACAAGACAATGCGATTGGAGATAACAAATATAGTACATACAAGAGAATGCGATTGGAGATAACAAATATAGTACATACAAGAGAATGCGATTAGAGATAACAAATATAGTACATACAAGACAATGCGATTAGAGATAACAAATATAGTACATACAAGAGAATGCGATTAGAGATAACAAATATAGTACATACAAGACAATGCGATTAGAGATAACAAATATAGTACATACAAGAGAATGCGATTAGAGATAACAAATATAGTACATACAAGACAATGCGATTAGAGATAACAAATATAGTACATACAAGAGAATGCGATTAGAGATAACAAATATAGTACATACAAGACAATGCGATTAGAGATAACAAATATAGTACATACAAGACAATGCGATTAGAGATAACAAATATAGTACATACAAGAGAATGCGATTGGAGATAACAAATATAGTACATACAAGAGAATGCGATTAGAGATAACAAATATAGTACATACAAGACAATGCGATTAGAGATAACAAATATAGTACATACAAGAGAATGCGATTAGAGATAACAAATATAGTACATACAAGACAATGCGATTAGAGATAACAAATATAGTACATACAAGAGAATGCGATTAGAGATAACAAATATAGTACATACAAGACAATGCGATTAGAGATAACAAATATAGTACATACAAGAGAATGCGATTAGAGATAACAAATATAGTACATACAAGACAATGCGATTAGAGATAACAAATATAGTACATACAAGACAATGCGATTAGAGATAACAAATATAGTACATACAAGAGAATGCGATTGGAGATAACAAATATAGTACATACAAGACAATGCGATTAGAGATAACAAATATAGTACATACAAGACAATGCGATTAGAGATAACAAATATAGTACATACAAGACAATGCGATTAGAGATAACAAATATAGTACATACAAGACAATGCGATTAGAGATAACAAATATAGTACATACAAGAGAATGCGATTGGAGATAACAAATATAGTACATACAAGAGAATGCGATTAGAGATAACAAATATAGTACATACAAGACAATGCGATTGGAGATAACAAATATAGTACATACAAGAGAATGCGATTAGAGATAACAAATATAGTACATACAAGACAATGCGATTAGAGATAACAAATATAGTACATACAAGAGAATGCGATTGGAGATAACAAATATAGTACATACAAGACAATGCGATTAGAGATAACAAATATAGTACATACAAGACAATGCGATTAGAGATAACAAATATAGTACATACAAGAGAATGCGATTGGAGATAACAAATATAGTACATACAAGACAATGCGATTAGAGATAACAAATATAGTACATACAAGAGAATGCGATTGGAGATAACAAATATAGTACATACAAGACAATGCGATTAGAGATAACAAATATAGTACATACAAGACAATGCGATTAGAGATAACAAATATAGTACATACAAGAGAATGCGATTGGAGATAACAAATATAGTACATACAAGACAATGCGATTAGAGATAACAAATATAGTACATACAAGAGAATGCGATTGGAGATAACAAATATAGTACATACAAGACAATGCGATTGGAGATAACAAATATAGTACATACAAGAGAATGCGATTAGAGATAACAAATATAGTACATACAAGACAATGCGATTGGAGATAACAAATATAGTACATACAAGAGAATGCGATTGGAGATAACAAATATAGTACATACAAGACAATGCGATTAGAGATAACAAATATAGTACATACAAGAGAATGCGATTGGAGATAACAAATATAGTACATACAAGACAATGCGATTAGAGATAACAAATATAGTACATACAAGACAATGCGATTAGAGATAACAAATATAGTACATACAAGAGAATGCGATTGGAGATAACAAATATAGTACATACAAGACAATGCGATTAGAGATAACAAATATAGTACATACAAGAGAATGCGATTGGAGATAACAAATATAGTACATACAAGAGAATGCGATTGGAGATAACAAATATAGTACATACAAGACAATGCGATTAGAGATAACAAATATAGTACATACAAGAGAATGCGATTGGAGATAACAAATATAGTACATACAAGACAATGCGATTAGAGATAACAAATATAGTACATACAAGACAATGCGATTAGAGATAACAAATATAGTACATACAAGAGAATGCGATTGGAGATAACAAATATAGTACATCAAGAGAATGCGATTAGAGATAACAAATATAGTACATACAAGACAATGCGATTGGAGATAACAAATATAGTACATACAAGAGAATGCGATTAGAGATAACAAATATAGTACATACAAGACAATGCGATTAGAGATAACAAATATAGTACATACAAGAGAATGCGATTGGAGATAACAAATATAGTACATACAAGAGAATGCGATTAGAGATAACAAATATAGTACATACAAGAGAATGCGATTGGAGATAACAAATATAGTAAATACAAGAGAATGCGATTGGAGATAACAAATATAGTACATACAAGACAATGCGATTAGAGATAACAAATATAGTACATACAAGAGAATGCGATTAGAGATAACAAATATAGTACATACAAGACAATGCGATTGGAGATAACAAATATAGTACATACAAGAGAATGCGATTAGAGATAACAAATATAGTACATACAAGACAATGCGATTGGAGATAACAAATATAGTACATACAAGAGAATGCGATTGGAGATAACAAATATAGTACATACAAGAGAATGCGATTAGAGATAACAAATATAGTACATACAAGAGAATGCGATTGGAGATAACAAATATAGTACATACAAGAGAATGCGATTGGAGATAACAAATATAGTACATACAAGACAATGCGATTAGAGATAACAAATATAGTACATACAAGAGAATGCGATTAGAGATAACAAATATAGTACATACAAGAGAATGCGATTGGAGATAACAAATATAGTACATACAAGAGAATGCGATTGGAGATAACAAATATAGTACATACAAGACAATGCGATTAGAGATAACAAATATAGTACATACAAGAGAATGCGATTGGAGATAACAAATATAGTACATACAAGAGAATGCGATTGGAGATAACAAATATAGTACATAAAAGACAATGCGATTAGAGATAACAAATATAGTACATACAAGAGAATGCGATTAGAGATAACAAATATAGTACATACAAGACAATGCGATTAGAGATAACAAATATAGTACATACAAGAGAATGCGATTAGAGATAACAAATATAGTACATACAAGACAATGCGATTAGAGATAACAAATATAGTACATACAAGAGAATGCGATTAGAGATAACAAATATAGTACATACAAGACAATGCGATTGGAGATAACAAATATAGTACATACAAGAGAATGCGATTAGAGATAACAAATATAGTACATACAAGAGAATGCGATTGGAGATAACAAATATAGTACATACAAGAGAATGCGATTAGAGATAACAAATATAGTACATACAAGACAATGCGATTAGAGATAACAAATATAGTACATACAAGAGAATGCGATTAGAGATAACAAATATAGTACATACAAGACAATGCGATTAGAGATAACAAATATAGTACATACAAGACAATGCGATTAGAGATAACAAATATAGTACATACAAGAGAATGCGATTGGAGATAACAAATATAGTACATACAAGACAATGCGATTAGAGATAACAAATATAGTACATACAAGACAATGCGATTAGAGATAACAAATATAGTACATACAAGACAATGCGATTAGAGATAACAAATATAGTACATACAAGACAATGCGATTAGAGATAACAAATATAGTACATACAAGAGAATGCGATTGGAGATAACAAATATAGTACATACAAGAGAATGCGATTAGAGATAACAAATATAGTACATACAAGACAATGCGATTGGAGATAACAAATATAGTACATACAAGAGAATGCGATTAGAGATAACAAATATAGTACATACAAGACAATGCGATTAGAGATAACAAATATAGTACATACAAGAGAATGCGATTGGAGATAACAAATATAGTACATACAAGACAATGCGATTAGAGATAACAAATATAGTACATACAAGACAATGCGATTAGAGATAACAAATATAGTACATACAAGAGAATGCGATTGGAGATAACAAATATAGTACATACAAGACAATGCGATTAGAGATAACAAATATAGTACATACAAGAGAATGCGATTGGAGATAACAAATATAGTACATACAAGACAATGCGATTAGAGATAACAAATATAGTACATACAAGACAATGCGATTAGAGATAACAAATATAGTACATACAAGAGAATGCGATTGGAGATAACAAATATAGTACATACAAGACAATGCGATTAGAGATAACAAATATAGTACATACAAGAGAATGCGATTAGAGATAACAAATATAGTACATACAAGACAATGCGATTGGAGATAACAAATATAGTACATACAAGAGAATGCGATTAGAGATAACAAATATAGTACATACAAGACAATGCGATTAGAGATAACAAATATAGTACATACAAGAGAATGCGATTGGAGATAACAAATATAGTACATACAAGACAATGCGATTAGAGATAACAAATATAGTACATACAAGACAATGCGATTAGAGATAACAAATATAGTACATACAAGAGAATGCGATTGGAGATAACAAATATAGTACATACAAGACAATGCGATTAGAGATAACAAATATAGTACATACAAGAGAATGCGATTGGAGATAACAAATATAGTACATACAAGACAATGCGATTAGAGATAACAAATATAGTACATACAAGACAATGCGATTAGAGATAACAAATATAGTACATACAAGAGAATGCGATTAGAGATAACAAATATAGTACATACAAGACAATGCGATTAGAGATAACAAATATAGTACATACAAGAGAATGCGATTGGAGATAACAAATATAGTACATACAAGAGAATGCGATTAGAGATAACAAATATAGTACATACAAGACAATGCGATTGGAGATAACAAATATAGTACATACAAGAGAATGCGATTAGAGATAACAAATATAGTACATACAAGACAATGCGATTAGAGATAACAAATATAGTACATACAAGAGAATGCGATTGGAGATAACAAATATAGTACATACAAGACAATGCGATTAGAGATAACAAATATAGTACATACAAGACAATGCGATTAGAGATAACAAATATAGTACATACAAGACAATGCGATTAGAGATAACAAATATAGTACATACAAGACAATGCGATTAGAGATAACAAATATAGTACATACAAGAGAATGCGATTGGAGATAACAAATATAGTACATACAAGACAATGCGATTAGAGATAACAAATATAGTACATACAAGACAATGCGATTAGAGATAACAAATATAGTACATACAAGAGAATGCGATTGGAGATAACAAATATAGTACATACAAGACAATGCGATTAGAGATAACAAATATAGTACATACAAGAGAATGCGATTAGAGATAACAAATATAGTACATACAAGACAATGCGATTGGAGATAACAAATATAGTACATACAAGAGAATGCGATTAGAGATAACAAATATAGTACATACAAGACAATGCGATTAGAGATAACAAATATAGTACATACAAGAGAATGCGATTGGAGATAACAAATATAGTACATACAAGACAATGCGATTAGAGATAACAAATATAGTACATACAAGACAATGCGATTAGAGATAACAAATATAGTACATACAAGAGAATGCGATTGGAGATAACAAATATAGTACATACAAGACAATGCGATTAGAGATAACAAATATAGTACATACAAGAGAATGCGATTGGAGATAACAAATATAGTACATACAAGACAATGCGATTAGAGATAACAAATATAGTACATACAAGAGAATGCGATTGGAGATAACAAATATAGTACATACAAGACAATGCGATTAGAGATAACAAATATAGTACATACAAGAGAATGCGATTAGAGATAACAAATTTCTTACTTTTGTAGAACTATTATTTTTGAAATCGGCTTTTTAAACCACTATTCTTAGTTTTAATAGTTACTACTCGAATCACATTGTCAGGTCTCACATGCTTATCAGTAATGCCTAATATTCAAGTAGATGGCGGGGTATCATCATCTCTTACGACAACAATATCTCCTATAACTGGTTCTGGTACTCTAGTATACCATTTATATCTTTGGCTTAAATTAGATATTCCTTTGACCACCTATTCCATAAATCATTAATAATTTTTTGTACTAGTCTCCATCTATCTAAACTACTTAAGTTACGATCATGGATAAAACTTTCGTTTGTCACATTCAACAATGGTTATCCTACTAGAAAATGGCCTGGTGTCAGAGGACGAGGGTCATTAGGGTCATCACTCAACAGTGAAATCGGTCGCGAATTCAGAGACGCTTCCACCTGCGTAAGTAGAGTTGACAGCTCTTCAAAAACAATAATTAATATTACAATTATTTTATGTTTTAAATAAATAATTGATTTGGCCATCGCATGAAAAGACAATGCATCTCATAAGTAATAGATCTATAATTAGATAGCAACAGAAGAATAGATACTTATATAATTCGCGTGTTACAATGTTGGTCCGAAATGAACTCCGAAACTAACAATCCGATTTTAACGTTTTCTTTTAAAAATGTGTGTTTTATTCCAACTTGAAAGGCTTTTATGATCATCATCATCGCAGCCCACATACGTCCCACTGTTGGGCTCGGGCCTCCTCCACAATGGGAGGGAATTTGACCTACTATACCATGCTGGTCAGACATGTTGGTACAGGTTTTGATTTCGAGTTTTCCTTCTCTTGTACAGATGGTATGTGCATAATATATCCCATTGGTGTCTTTTACGACATCCACGGGCAAGATAGGGAGTGGTGAATTGTATTCTTAATCCGTCACCACACGGAATTTTTTTTATATAAAATGCATTATCGACGATTTACATATTTCGAGCAGTGCAACCGCAATATGGCGGACCAAACGTTGCCAATTTGGAGAACTACGACGTACTGTGTTACGTACATTTGAGCTTTTCTATAAAAGGTATTATGATATTAACTGTGTTTTGTAGTTATAATGACGTCTGTCTAGCTTCTTCTATTATCTTTTATGATATCAATAAGAAAGAACGATTGATACGTTATGTTCTTGTTATTGTTCTTGTTGTTATACTAGCAAATGCACGCAGTTTCACTCGCGTAGTTCCTGTTACTGTAAAAATGCCTGCATCAAATAAAGGTTTTTTTTTTGGGTGGGCTGCGGTCGCCACGCTCCTCGCACCACTCCGTCCGGGGCGACAGAGGGGCGTAAGCACGCACACCTGCAACCCACCCGAACACCACGTCGCCTTCGTCGTTGGACCGACCACTGGAGCAGGGTTACTTGTCATCAGTGGTCGGCCCGACGGCATTCCCTCCCATCGACCGACGTCCCCTCCTCGGGGAGGATGTCGGTATCAAACACAGCCTAAGTTATTCTTTATATAGACAGTGACGTGGTAGTAGAATATTATGTATATCGGTCTTAGGTTTTAAGGATTACCCGAAATATAAACACAAATAGACAGTAAAAAAGAACCTGCTTCAACTGAACCACACACGGGTAGCACTAGCTTTCAAATAATAAGCCCAAACACTTGGTAGTTCCTACTTACTGCTGTGGAGTTGACTCTCTGTCATGTACATCATCGGATCTGATCTAATTTCATTGTTTTATATTATCACCTGATATACACACGCATATCAAGTTTATACCCGATGCATCCCTATATTTTTTGAGAGTTGTCCTCGATTTCTCAGGGTTTCTATCAGCAGATCCTGATGTAGTGGCAATGGAACCACATCGGCAGCCATATCCTTTCATATAAAAAACCTTCATCAAAATCGGTTCATAAACGAAGAAGTTTGCCGCGAACACACATGAAAAAAAATCCTACTTTTCTTGAAGGCGATTAAAAATATTTTTCTAATTTTAGCCATAGATTACGTGCGAGAAAAACCTACTACTATTACCTATGTACTATTACCTAACTTACTATTCTAGAACCATGGACACAATGATAATGGTATCTTCTCAGTTTCGTATCGTGATAGAGTAAGGATACAGTTCACCAGCCTCTATCCTAACTGTGAGTATCGTAACAGACTAAGTGATATTACTATAAAGAAGGGAAATACTGATGATGATCCGGGCCAGCCATAGTCGGCAGAAGGGGAGTCATGATAGGTTATGAAGCCGCACGCTGCCCGTGCATCGCCCTAGACAGATTAAACAGGATATGTTCAGACCATAACGTACTATAAAAATAAAAGCCATGATGACACATTAGGGGTGCTATGCCAGAAACCTCCGCGTGGTGTACCCTGGGCACGAGCGACAATTCCTTGGAGTGCTCTCTGGAATTGTCGCTCGTGGCAAATATCTGGCCCGAGGGGGGGCCCAGTTTGTGGGATGCCCCAAATTCGCTCCATGCCCTCTAATTGTAGAGGGTATTGGACGCGAAAATTCGACGGGCCCAGTCACTCATCCGTTTGAGGACTGGGCAGACATTTGCCAACCGCGACAAATCGTAGACCTAATTCTTGCTTCGGGACATTTGTCTTGAGGCCTAGATTCAGGAGCGAGGGTCTTGGCTTAACCGCCTGGACCGCGAGGAAGAAAATCTCTATAAAACAATCACCCAGAATCCTAAGTTCTGGCGCGCGGCGAGAGGATGCATGGCTGATGGGTTGTTCAGTCGTTAGCGCGCCCCCAGCCAGGGTACCTGCGGACCCCCTGTGTTGGGATACAAATTTACGCTTGCCCGGGTATCGGGATCTCTGCCCGGGTCGACCGTTTATTTCTCCCATACTCGTGGGAACAAGATGGAAAACTCACAAAAAACAAGACAACAACTAGAAAGGAGGGGTGAGACGCCCGATTGTCATCGGGCGTCCCTGCAGGTCGAAAACGCCCGCCTTGGTGGCGAAGTTTCAGGCCTGCAGGAGGAGAACAAGGCCTTGACGAAGGAACTGTCGGCGGTACAGAAGGCGAACCGCGAGTTGGCCAAGCAAATGGCTGACTTGCGGCGCCAGGTCGCGCAGCTGACGAAGACTGCGCCGCCGGCAAGCGCCGGCCATGCCGCCGCCCCTGCCGTCTCCGCTGCGCCAACTCGCGCTGCGGCGAGCCCCAAGAGGGCCCAGCCGGCCGCAGCAGTTCCGCTGCCCGCAGTGGACGGCGTGTCGGACCTGACCATGCGCGCCATAGTGGAGGTGGTGGGCAAAATGCTCGACGCGCGCATGGCGGCTCTGGAGGAGAGATTGCCTCTGCCTCCGAAGCCCCGTCTCCGGCCGCCGCTTGCTGCGGACAGGCCGAAGGTCGTGGCGTCAGCCCCTGCCGCGCTACCCTGCCAGGGCGGACGTGTAGGACGTGTAGCTACGCTGCGGCCGTTACTGGGCCGAAGCCGAAGGGGCCCGCCGCCAAGAAGAAGGCGGCACCGGCTGCTGCTAAGACCGGACCTAAGCCGCCGCTGGCAATTGCACCGTTGGCGGCGCCGAGCGACCCTGCTGCGCCTGAAGAGGGCTGGCAGACGGCTGAGCGCAGCTGGAAAAGTCGTGGTCAGAAAAGGAGAGCGGAGGCCAAAAGCGCCGCCAAGCCTCCGTTCCCAAAGCAGGAGCCGCAAATAAGAGGTCGCGCAGGAGGCTCCGGCCGCCGAAGTCAGCAGCGGTGGTGATCACCGTCCAGCCTCAGGCGGCCGAGAACGGCCTCAGCTTCATAGCTGAGCTGTAAGACGGCCTCATGGCCGTCTTACGTCGCGCCCGGCGGGAGCTTGACGTCTCCGATTTAGGAGGCGTCGAAGCCAGGACCCGCAAGGCCCGGACAGGGGCTCGGATTTTAGAGTTCCCTGGGGCCGAGGGCGCCAAGACAGCCGATAGCATGGCCGCGAAGCTAAGGGGTTTGTTTGCTGCGGAGGATGGCGTCAAGATCGCCAGACCCGTCAAGTGTGCGGAACTGCGGGTCACGGGTCTGGACGACTCCGTGACGGTGGATGACATCCGGGAGGCCATCGTCTCGAAAACCGGATGTCCCGTGGACACCATCCGAATTGGCGCTATCCGCCCTGGTCCAGGCGGCGTCGGTGCTGCCTGGGTGCAGTGCCCGGTGGAGTCGGCCAAGTAAATGGCCGGCTCAGGCAGGCTCCTCGTGGGCTGGAGCTCGGCGCGGGTGACCGTGCTGGAGTCCCGGCCTGCGAGGTGCTACAAGTGCATGGCGGTCGGACACACTCGGCCGACATGCACTAACTGCTTTGACTGCAGCGACCTTTGTTTCCGCTGCGGTCAACCCGGGCATAAGGCGGCATCGTGCGCCGCCACTCCCCACTGCCCCGCGTGTGCGGCGGGCAATAGGCCCGCCAAGCACCGCATGGGGGGCAAGGAGTGCAAACCCCCGGCTTCGGCCCCAAAGGGGCGGAGCGACCCGACGACCCCGGCCGCTCCCGCCCCTAGCGCGACCCGATCGCCCGCCAGCGTGGAGGAGGTGATGGATACGGCCCACTAATGGCGACCGAATCCTACCACCTCCTGCAGGCCAACCTCAACCACGCCGCCGAGGCACAGGACGTTTTCCTGCAAGCCATGGCGGAGTGGTTGATCGGTGCAGCCGTAGCCGTGGAGCCGTACGTGGTGCCTGACCGGCCCAATTGGCTGGGCAGCAGTGACGGCTCTGTGGCAATCGTCGCCTCCACGTCGTGGCATTCCCCGCCTTTGTTGCTCAAGGACAGGGGCGATGGGTATGTCGCGGCGGAATGGGGAGAGGTTACGTTATTTGGTGTTTACTTCTCCCCTAACAGGACCGCGACGAATTTCGGGGCCTTCCTCACCATTCTCGGGGCCTCGATACAGCGACTGGCACCGCGCCAAGTCTTCGTTCTGGGGGACTACAACGCCAAGTCCACGGCGTGGGGGTCCACCAGGACGAATGACCGCGGGCGGGCGGTCGAAGAGTGGGCGGCGGCACTGGGCCTCTGTTGGCTGAACAGGGGCTCGGTGCAAACGCATAATGAAAGATGTGGTAATAGTATCCATTGTTGTAAATAAAAAAAAATGCCTATTAAATAACTAGACTATAACTGGAAGCTTTTATACTGAGAGAGAGTTTCCGTTTCCGTCGTCGAAGCATCAATTTCAATACTTTTAAACCCCTTTTAAGGCGGAAGTAAGTGGCGCCACCTGGCGATTGCGCGACATTTAAGAAGGTTTCATGTAGAACTGCGCGCCATTTGAGTTCATTGGCGTTAAAGTTTCCGTCGAAGCAACACGCTCTCAACAGCACTACCGTAGTCTGTTGTATTAAATATATTTAAAGTGTGAAGTTAATAGTAAGGTGGTAAAAAATCCTCAGAATTATTTGGAGTATACTGTTGAAGTGTTAAAACAGTAAGTACCGACTTATTTATAAAAAATAAGAATAAGTGTCCCAAAAACGTATTTTAATGGTTTTTGCCATTCGATTACTGTCATTTGCCTTGATGTTCGTATTTTGAGTTGCAAATAACTGTTATTTTGTGTAGTATAATTAAAACTGCACTTATAGACAAACGATTATCTTATTGTTTTTATTAATACTATTGTATGTCTAATAACGGTAATCACGATAAAGTTGTTTAAATTAGCTGCGATTGCGTAACGTTTTATTTTTAAAAATTATTGGACAGTCGGTATAACCTGTTTTAATACTTTCTAGATATGAATGATAAAGTTTTAAATGTCGAACCGTTGGCCAGCTGCAGTGGTGAAGGATATAAGCGGAAACGAAGCTCTTCTAGTAGCAATAGTAGCACTTCCAC
This sequence comes from Lymantria dispar, assembly GCA_032191425.1. Classification (NCBI taxonomy): domain Eukaryota; kingdom Metazoa; phylum Arthropoda; class Insecta; order Lepidoptera; family Erebidae; genus Lymantria; species Lymantria dispar. The sequence continues at coordinate 126,113 of CM063452.1, forward strand.
TACATCTTCGTCATCTGATTATAGACGAAGGTCGCCTAGACGCAAGCATAAGACAAGTAAGCGCTCCAATCATTCTGATCCCCGGGTGGATGTACTAATGAAGGAAATAGGTGAGCTAAAACATTTTGTTGCCTTAAACAACGATATTTATCAGGACAGTGTGTCTATTTATCCAGAGGGTGGAGAACTGGATCAACAGCTCGATTTTGAACCCGAGCAGAATGACGCTAACCTTTCTTTTGAAATTGAAACAAAGTTGAAGGAACCACCTGTTCTTAAAACTCCTGAAAATTTTTTGAAAATGTTGTCGGATGTTCAAAAATTAGGTACCGCTTCGTGATCAGACGTTAGATACGCCGATACTCAGAAATTATATAATCATACACCAGGTTTCGTTGACCTGGAAATAAATGATGAAATAAAGCTACACGATGGCTTACGCCATCTCATGTATGCAGACAGATCAGATCATATGCTGCTTTCACTTACTGCATACTTAAACAAAAGATGTCATTACAAGAAGGTATTAGAAACCTTCTTCTTTGGGCAAAAAATACAGATTCAATTAATGCCCATAACTTAAGCATTACGATAAGCAGCACATAGACGAATTATTTTTGAAAGGCGATTTTTTTAAGGTGTCTTCTGACCTTCTTCAACTAGCTTGTGGTCACAGAGCTGAAAGCATAGAGATGTGCCGTGACGTTATTATAAATCAGGTTCGTGACCCCTTGGTAAAAGCATCTTTAAATAAAATTCCACCATCATTAACACACATTTTTGATGCTGGACCTTTCTCTCTCGCTTTAGAGAGATCTGGAGGGGTGCGTAAAACTTTTTGGCCTTGCAAATCTAATGGAAATTCTCAATCAAAGATATACCAACCTAACAACCGCTCATCACAAAGGCAAGGTACACGAAAACCAGCCGCTCCATCGCGTGGAGCTCGATACCATTATTTTAAATATGGTAATCAAAACACCATGCATTATGAGTGTAATAATCCACCCTCGCGGCATGAATATTGTTTGGAAAACTATCCTCCATCATATTCCACGTTCAATAATTATAATGGTAGAGGATTTTTTCATAATCGAGCCTCGCGGGCCGATCGAGAGAATAGTAGAGGGCGTGGGACCGACCCGAAATTCCCGGATACCCGAAAATCTTCCAGAGGTGCCTATAGCTATAATAAAAGACAATGACTGCAAGTCATTTCAGGCAGGCCAGTTAATACATTACTACCGAGTATGGAAGAAAATGGGAACACCAGATATAATCCTAAAACTAATTCAAGGATATCGTATACTATTCCATCAAAGACCACCTCTAGTTTACCCTAATGTAAGAAAATGTCTATATCAAACGCCTGTGTCGGAGGAGATGTCTGCCATAGTACAGAAAATTAATCTCAAGGAATTTTAGTAGCAGCTCCATATTCACCAAGCTTTATCTCTCCTCTATTTCTGGTGCCCAAACCGAACGGATCAGTTCGAGCCATATTCAACCTGAAAGCGCTCAACGAATACGTACTGACCAGTCCATTTCACTTAATAAATATGCACAAAATACCGGACTTCATACAGCCCGAGGACTGGATGTGCAAGATAGATCTTTCTCAAACCTACTTTCATCTGAAGGTAGTAGAGTCTCAAAGGCGATTCCTAAGAATCATCTACGAACAAGAATTATTGGAAATGACTTGCCTACCTTTCGGTCTGAGTACAGCCCCAAAATTTTTTTCTGTTCTTACAAATTGGGTTGCTCAAATATTAAAACAAAAGTGGAACATCAGAATTAGACTCTATCTAGATGACTTTTTAATAGCACATCAGAACGCTCATATGCTTCTGGATCACGTCAATTTCGCAACACAAACATTACAGAAATTGGAGTGGAAAATAAATTCAGAAAAATCAGAGTTAACCCCACGAAAGCTTGCCAAACGAGAAGATCAACCATATAAAGAAAAAGATAAATTTAACACTTTGCCAAAACACAGCGATATTAAAAGAACTACAGAGAATAGTAGGGCTCCTAAATTTTGCCAGTTTTGTTGTACCACGAGGTCGACTCAAATATCGACAAACGTTAATATTTATGAACAAAATTCCAAAAAGTTCTATCAATACATACCCTCTACCACAAGGTGTACGCATCGAATTGGCGTGGTGGATTCAGAATTGCCATCTATAGACACCACTACACTCTCCTCCTTCAGTGAACTTTTTAATAACCGACGCATCAGATGTAGCTTGGGGGGCACAACTGAACGACCAGACCCTCTGGGGCAATTGGTCTCCAGTAAAACTACACCTACATTCCAATCAGAAAGAGATGCTAGCTATATTACACGCTGTACAAAGGTTAGCTTATTCACTACAGGGCAGCTCGCTTCTGATACAATGCGACAACACAGCTGCAGCTGCACAGTTACGCAAGGAAGGAGGCACGAAATCGATTACCTTAATGAATATTACCTATCAAATTTTGGCATTACTAGATCGATACCAAATATATTACTCAATACATCATATCCCGGGCAAGTATAATCAAGCCGATCACTTATCGCGGCATCAGCAACCGACGGAGTGGCATCTACTGCCATCCTGTACGGAAATGGTATTTGCCAAATGGGGGACGCCCGTAATCGACTTATTCGCTTCAGAGACTGCTCACGTAGTATACAATTATGTCTCCCGAAACCTGAAAGATCGTCAGCCCGTGTTTCACAATGCATTCAGTACCCCATGGAACTTTACACTGGCCTGGATATTCCCGCCTCCGTTTCTTATTCCAAAAGTATTGACTCACTTGAATCAGTCGACAGGAATTTTTCTAATGGTTGTCCCTCGTTGGGAGAAAGTGTTCTGGCGTGCGGATTTGAAAACACGTACCCTCGAACCACCATCCACGTTGACCGATCTACACAAACGACTGATCGATACATCAACGGGATACCCTCCACCCCAGATCCAAAATATTGTCCTCGAGGTGTGGAAATATGGGGGTGGGACGAGGCCATAAGGACTTGGAATAAGGATCAATTATGGCTACTTAAGAATTCTTGGCGTAATTCTACTATAAAGACTTATGAAGTCGCTTGGCAACGTTGGCTTTTATGGTCTAAAGATAGCAACGTAGATCCAAAGAACCCCAATGGGTCTCAGTTAGCACAGTTTTTATCAGATTTATATTTAATCCATAAATTATCATATAATACTATTCTCCTACACAAATCTCTAGTATCTACACTGTGTAACTCTGAAACGTCAGGTCATTTGAGTTCACACGTTCTGGTGAAGCATATACTTAAATCGATTGCCTTAAAAATTCCAAAACGTATTATCTCGCCAATTTGGGATATCAATAAATTAAGCTCCTTTCTGACAAATTATGCGATAAATTTAAACAGCGAATTTCAAATATTACGTCATACAGCAATTCTTTTATTATTATGCTCTGGACGGCGAATTCATGACTTAACACTATTAAGAGTCGCTGATCATTTCATAAAGACCGATAATAGTATAATATTAATTCCTGAATTTGGTTCCAAAACAGATACCAATAACTATAGGCAGTCCAGTTGGAAATTCCTTTCAAATCCTAGTAATCGTAATTTAAATCCGGTTTTAGGATAAATAAAACTGTGTCTTCGTTAGATACCAGTACCTCTAGCAGGAACAATTAAGAATTTCGTCAAGTAAATGTGTCGCCTCAACTACTCACTATACTTTAACTATAGTGGTCGGCAGCACGAACTCATAAGTCTTACTCCAGTTAACTCGATAGCGTGACGTAGCTATACTTTATACAATGCTTAGAACACAGTAACAAAATGAACGAAGGAGACCGAATGATACGTTTAAAAATTGATGCTATGGAATTTGTTCAGTTATTTAAAGAGTGTAAAAATAAAAAACTTGACGAAATGATTATAACTACAGTTTTAATCAATGTAAAGTAGTAATTGAACAAAAATAAAATACTTATAATTAAATATATCTACTTATGACAAGTGCCGCGCTTTATGATTTCCGAACGTGTTACATATTGACATTCGTATGTAAACAAACTTGTTATATTATAATGTTGTTCGATAATTTAGTTTTTTTTTTTTTTTTTTTTTTTTTTTATTGCCAACGGTGGCAAACGAGCAAGCAGCACACCTGATGGTAAGTGAAACTGCTGCACATGGACCATTGCAATACCAGAGGCACAGCCAGGCCGCTGCCTACCGTGAAGGAAATACTCTTCTTAAACCTCGTTTAAAGAAGGACATGTCATAGCGCTCGGGAAACACAGCAGCAGGTAGTTCATTCCAGAGCTTGCACGTACGTGGGAGAAATGATCGCTGAAAACGTACAGTTGAAGACCATAACGTTTCCAGGTGAAATGGATGAACCCTGCTGCGATGTCGAGTGGTACGTTGGTAGAATGGTGACGGTGGTACCAAGTCAAACAGTTCCTCGGAGCACTCCCCGTGAAAGAGTCGGTAGAGTACACAGAGTGACCCAAAGTCTCTCCGCTGCTCCAGCGACTCCAATCTGTCCGTAAGATTGGGATCCCCGACGATTCGAACAGCCCGTCTTTGCAGGGAGTCAAGTGGGTCTAGCTGATATTTGGGCGCACCTGACCAGAGATGTGAGCAGTACTCCACATGAGGACGAACTTGTGCTTTGTATAGCACAAGACGCTGTCTCGGTGTGAAGTACCGCCTGGCTCTGTTCAGGACGCCCAACTTTTTGCTTGCCAATTTGGCTTTGTCCTCCAAATGACTCCCAAACTGGACTTTGCTCGATATTTTGACGCCGAGAATCCCAATACTCTCAGAAATTGGAAGAGTTACTCCTTGGAACTGAGGCGCCATGACAAATGGGTCCTTCTTTGCATTGAACGCGCAAACTTGTGTCTTTGTGGGGTTGAACTGGACTAGGTTCCGTTCACCCCATTCCGAGGCCCGCCCCAGAGAGCGCTCGACTTCAGACACAAGTTGAACCCTTCTTTCCTGAATACTCCGAGGGATATTCCGTTGCTCAGTGTACCGCTCATCACCCGTACTGTCATCCGCATAGCAACGCATACTCTCGATAGAGAGCATGTCATTGATATGCAGGATAAACAACGTCGGGGAGAGCACCGAGCCTTGTGGTACACCAGCATTAATGGTCATGGTATCGGAGCAGGAGCCATCTACGACGACTTTTATACTCCGACCATCCAAAAAGCTGGCAATCCAATTACAGAGTCCCTCGGGGATTCCGTATGATGGTAGCTTCGATAGAAGTGCCCTGTGCCAGACCCTATCGAACGCCTTTGCGATATCTAGGCTGAACGCCAGCGCCTCACCCTTGCCCTCGAGGGCCTCTGCCCAACGGTGTGTGAGGTACACAAGAAGATCACCAGCCGACCGACCATGACGAAAGCCGTATTGGCGATCACTGATAAGCTGGCGATCCTCAAGGTACTGCAGAAGCTGACGGTTTATAACCTTCTCCATTATCTTGGAGAGCAAGGATGTTATCGCAATTGGCCTGTAATTCGATGGGTCAGACCGGTCTCCCTTTTTAGGGATCGGGTGGACATGGGCTACCTTCCACGAAGACGGAACCCTATTAGTAGCGTAGGAAAGTCGGTATAGGCGCGTGAGGATGGGAGTCAATTCAGGGGCGCATGTCTTTAGTACCACTGCAGGGATGCCATCCGGTCCACTCGACTTATGGACGTCTAAAAGCCGCAGCTCCCGCCTAACCGCTCGCTGCGTGATGCGGATTTCGGGCAGTGAGCTTTCACACCGTGGGATGGTAGGTGGTGTGGCAGCTCCGGCATCCAAAGTCGAGTTACAGGCAAAGAATTGACCTAGAAGATCGGCCTTCTCCTTTGCGCTGTGGGCCAGACTACCATCGTGTTTCTGCAGTGGTGGGAGATTGGGCTGGCAGAAGTTGCCTTGTGCAGCCTTGGCGAGCGACCAGAATGCACGACTCCCAGCGGGATAGCTTTGCAATCGCTCGCCAATTCTGGCAACATGCTCCGCCTTGGCTCTGGCAATAGCCTTCTTACTAGATCTAGAAGCGGCGTTAAATTTCCGCTTCACCTCTTTGGCGTTCGGGTCCTGGCATTTTTTGGCCCTATTCCAGGCCCGATATGCGGACTGTTTCTGGCATGCAGCCGTCCTGCAGGTTTTGTTAAACCAGGGTCGGCTGCGGCCACCGACGGGTATTTTGGTGTTGGGGATGAATAATTCCATCCCCGTAATAACCGTTTCGGTAACGCAGTCCGCACAGACGCCAGGGTCCCCAGAGGCGAAGCAAAGCCGCTTCCATGGGTAGGATGCGTAAAACTCGCGCAGTCCATCCCAATCTGCTGACTTATATTGCCAGACTCTGCGAGTCCCAGTCGCCTTAGAACGACTAGGCCTTACAACAGGGGCACTGCTACGGACCAAGCAGTGGTCAGAAGACCCAAGAGGCGCTTCAACCACTACCTGATATCCGTGCTGGTGTGTAGTCAGCAGAAGATCCAGTAAAGAAGACTCATGGCTCTCAATATCTGGGATACGGGTGGGCTGTGTCACCAGTTGTGAGAGACCATAGGCCGAGACCATATTGAAGAGATGTCGACCCTGGAGGTCAGTGGTTCGGGACCCCAGCCACTCTTTATGATGAGCGTTGAAGTCTCCAAGAACCACCACCTCCGCTGATGGACACTGCTCCAATATTTCGTCAATCCCCCATTGGACGTTCTCAAATAATTGAATTGACCCCGGATCACTGCCATGGGACCTGTAGAGGCATGCGTAGATGCGGGTAAGCCCTCCATAGTCTACGCGTAGCCACAGGATTGACAAGTCACCATGTTCGAGGGCCCGAAGGCGGCGACAGCAGATATCACTTCGGATGAATACGCACACCCCGGCTTTACGACGGAAGGTATGCTCCAACTCGTAGCCGGGGTAATTTAGGTACGAAATGTCATCCGGAGCACCTATCTGCGTCTCCGTTAAAAAGAGTAAGGCAGGCCGCGCCGTCTCGAGGTGATGGTGGACGGCGTCGAGATTGCTATGTAAACCCCTGATATTGCAAAAATCCACATCAAATGTGGATAAGGGGACCGCCGTAGAAAATCGTCTCTTTTTAATTTTCTTGGCCATGATTTTTAATTTAAGAAGAGGAGGAAGGGAGTGTGAATGTGTATAACGGAGTTTGGTGATACCAAAAAAAAAAGGTAGGGCATAGTGCATGGTCGAGGAGTGAGTGTTGTGAGGAGCTGACACGAAGCACGGAAGGGCCCCCGATGCCCCCCCGTGTGTAGCCGCCGAGGTCCACTCCGGTTTCCCACACCGGCACGACGACTACCCAACGGGATTTTCGCCGGTTGGTGGGACAGCCTCCCAGGGAGGATGATCCTGGGTTCGGGTCCCCTGCTGACCGGCAGGTGGCCGGCGGTGACCATTCCCATCGGGTCTCCTTGTACACCATGCCAGCCCCTCACGCTCAATACCCCGACCAAGACCTCACCACCGCTGGTTTCAGGCCTCACCAAAACCCGCCACACACAAACACACCCAGAAAGTTGGGCTCCCGGCTCTCTCGCTCACCGAACGAAGTGCAGCAGCAAATTGCTACTACTCAAACGTCGATCTTCTGCGAGAGTGTGGTACTGCCCCGGACGGACCGGCCCGCGACTGCAGACTGTTATATTTACGGGTTAGCCGGAATACAGGGTTCAGTAATAACAGCGAGTTATCTGCACAACGTATATTCGCCGACTGGCTTCGCACAATCATTACATGTATGTACACTGCTTAAGAGTACCCACTTATACAATATATTACACCTCCACCACAATACAACATAATATAAAACTACATAATAATATAAAAATAATAATAACAAACATCATCATAATTTTTTTAAATGCTAAATATAAAAGTTATTCTAATAGAACGTTCTGAAACCTTACGACTGGTTTCCGTATACGTTTTGAGTATCGATTCACTGGGGGACGAGCTGGTGTAGGGAGAGATGGTGATGAGATATTATCATCATCAGGTTTGTTACTTGACATACCTTCGATTAAATTTTTAGTTCCCTCTTTATCCTCTGTCACGCTGGCCTGACCGGTACTATCAGTACCACGGTCACTGGCCCCTATCACCCCTTCACTATGAGGCACAATGACACTGCCCTCATCTGCTAACGTCTCACTATTGCCTTCAGAATTAGGTACAGTAACATCGGATAAACAAGATCTACGACGAATCTGATCGACATGCCTTTTTAATAATTGACCGTCATCCCCTGCCACAGAGTATCTCCGGGAACTGTCAACATTATCCACGATGCCCTTTACCCATTTATCTCTATTTCCATAGCCCCGAGCCCATACAGTATCGCCTTCACTAAAATTACGGGATACCCCGCCTGCGTATTCAACTTGCCTTCTTTGGGCGTCCCGGACCTTATCCTCTACAACGCGACTGGATCGCAACAAATCTAACCTCGAACGCAGTGGTCGCTTTTGTAACAACATGGCTGGTGTTTCACCAGTTGTACTGTGGATAGTATTACGATAAGCAAGAAGAAACGTCTGTAAGGCTGCTTCTATATCTACCTTATCTCTATACGCTTTTTTAATGGCACGTTTACACAGTTTCACTGCGTTTTCGGCTGCGCCGTTTGATGCTGGGTGGTAAATTGGCGAGAAAGTTTGTTTTATACCGTTATTGAATAAGAATTCTTTAAACTCTAAGCTAGTAAATGGGGGTCCCTGGTCCGAAACTAATTCTTCCGGTAAACCAAATCTAGCAAACAAAGCTCTTAATACCTTGATTACGTTTGTCGCAGTAGTACGGGTCATTTCAAAAATCTCAATCCATTTTGAAGTTGAATCTATCACTACAAGAAAAGTTAGTCCTTTATAAGGGCCTAAGAAATCAATGTGTAATCTGCTCCAGGGACGAGGCAAGTATGGCCATGGCTGTATTCGCGTACGCGGCGTGGCGTCGGCCTCCGCTGCGCAAGTCTCGCAATGTCTACACATTGCCTCCACATCTGCGTCAACATTGGGCCACCATACATAGCTCCGGGCTAATCCCTTTGTTTTCACTATACCCATGTGACTGATGTGTAATTGCTTTAGAACATTATTTTGTAATGCTAACGGTACCACTAAACGATAACCCCACATAATACATCCACTTTCTGTATACAATTCATTGCGTCTAATAAAAAACGGTTTAATTTTCTCGTCGGTACAATCCAAGGGCCACGCGGATCTAATGTATCCTAGGACCCTACTAAGAACCCTATCTGCGATAGTTGCCCTCTTAATTTCCGCGTTTGTAATAGGTAAGAAGTTTTCAATGAAATTTATGTAAGTGATATCGTCGTCTTTTACCTCTTTACTTTGTTTATGCGGTAGACGCGACAATGCATCGGCACAGTTTTTCTTAGACGATACGTATTCTATTTCGTAATTGTATCCAGATAACAAGACTGCCCAACGCTGTAATCTCGACGCAGCCATCACAGGTATACCTACTTTATTTCCAAATATATATGTCAAGGGCTTATGATCAGTCTTTAATATAAATTTACGGCCGTAAAGGTATTGATGAAATTTACGCACGCCGTAAACAATAGCGAGAGCTTCTCGATCTATCTGTGAGTAGGCGCGCTCGGCGCTCGTGAGTGAGCGCGAAGCATACGCCACGGGTCGCTCACCGCTCGACGTCATATGCGATATCACAGCGCCTATACCAACACTGCTCGCGTCTGTTGTTAGATATAACGGTAGATCAGACGTATAGTGCATCAATATTTTACTACTTGCCAACAACTGCTTGACCTCGCGAAATGCATCTTGGCATTCTATACCCCAGACATACCGCACCCCCCTCCTTAGCAAATTATATAAGGGAGATAAAATTGTACTAATATTTATAAATTTCCCATAATACATTACCATACCGATAAATGCTCTTAACTCAGAAATATTAGTGGGTGCCGGCGTCTCTATAATAGCTTTCACCTTATCTGGACACGTGTGAATACCGTCCTTGCTAATCATATGACCTAAATAATTGATTGACTTACTGAAAAATACACACTTTTCCTTCTTAACCCTTAAGCCATATTTACTTAAACAATCGAATACCTTACACAAATTACTTAAATGTTCTTGATCGGTGCTACCTGTTATTATAATATCATCCAAGAATACTCCTACGTGAGGCATGTCCGCGAGTAACTGCTCTAAATGTCTTTGAAATATTCCTGGACTCGAAGATAGACCATAAACTAACCTATTGTACATGAATAACCCTTTATGTGTATTTATTACAGTGTATTTTTTTGTATCATCAAGCTCAAACTGTGCATAAGCTTGTGACAAATCAATTTTACTAAAGCGTTTCCCCCCTTTTAAACGTAATAATAATTCTTCAACCCTAGGCAACGGATAACGGTCAATTTCTACAACTTTATTCAATGTTAATTTATAATCTGCACAAATTCTAATGTTACCGTCCTTCTTTACAACCGGCACAATGGGTGTCGCCCAGTCGGAGCGCTCCACGGGTGAGAGAATGCCGTCCCGCACGAGCTGGTGCAGCGCGCGCTCCACGGGCTCGCGCAGGGCGTACGCCAGCGGGCGCGCGCGCATGAGCACCGGCCGCGCGCCGTCGCGCACGTGAATGCTCACCGTGCCACCAGTGAATCGACCCAATCCGTCCGCGAACACGTCACAGTATCTGGAACTGAACGCCAACACATCAAATGTCTCCCCTTTAAACATTGACAAATTATTACATTCGTAAGTAACAGTGGGTAATTCTAGTTTTAATTCTGCCATCCACTGACGGCCTAATAGAATGGTTTTACCATTTCTTACAACAAATAATTCTAACACCTTAGAAAAGTTCTTGTATTTAACTAATGGTAGTATCGTGCCCAACGGTTTAACCGACTCGCCCGTGCAGTACTTAAATGTTAACTCACACGGTTTAAGTACCAAATTTCGAAACAGTCTATTGTAACACTCCCAGCTTATACATGACACAGCACTGCCGGTGTCACACTCCATCTTAATGTCGACACCGTTTACGTTTAAAGTAACGTACATGGGCTTACATTGCATTGGTGATAAACGACTTATGCTAATTACCTCCTCGCTGCCGCTGTCATCCACATGATCTAGGTCTATCTGATGCTGCCCCGTCAATTTTGGGCACATCCGACGCAGATGACCCTGTTGATTGCATACCCTGCACACGTATCGTTTGTACTTGCCGCAGCGGTGTCGTGACGCGCACCACATACTCGACGCTGCACATGTGGTCGCGCACGCTCAGCCGGCGTCGACGTAGCTGGTACCTGAGGTGCCGCACGCGATCCGTGCGCGCCCTGCCCCCTGCGCCTCTCCGCCAATGTTCTGGCGCGCCACACGCCCGCCGCAAACGCCTGGCACCCGACCTCGCCATTCGTGGTAGCCGCCCGCTCACTGCCGCGCTCCACCACAGCTGCTGCATCCTTTTCAGCCGCCTCCAAGCTTACTGCCAGTTTATAGGCTTTCCCGAAATCCAATTGATTTTCCGCGAACAATCGTTGACGTATAACTTCACTAGTTATGCCACATACCAACTGGTCTCTTAGACTTTCTTCCAGCCACGTCCCAAACCCACACGTTTTAGACATTCTTTTTAGCACTGCAGTATATTCTGCTATCGATTCTCCATCCTTTTGTTTTCTATGTCTAAACTTATATCGCTCGGCTAACTCACTAGGTTTAGGCTGCAAGTGTTTTTCCATAATGTCCGTTATTTCTGCAATTGATTTACTTTTAGGTTTGTGGGGGGTACACAAGCTAACTAATAGTTCATAGCTTTCAGCTCCCATCACTGTGATTAACGTAGGCACTTGTAGTTCGTCAGGTATTTCATTAACTAAGAAATATTGTTCTAGACGTTCAACGTATAACCGCCAATCGTCACTATGAACTTTGAACTCGGCAATTTTTCCTATTGGCATTGTTCACTAACACTTAATATACTATATGTTAACTATAAGTTATGCGTAAGGTTGCTAATACTCGTCGCCAATGTTATATTTACGGGTTAGCCGGAATACAGGGTTCAGTAATAACAGCGAGTTATCTGCACAACGTATATTCGCCGACTGGCTTCGCACAATCATTACATGTATGTACACTGCTTAAGAGTACCCACTTATACAATATATTACACAGACAAAAGACTGTCTACAGTGTGGTCCTACCACCAATAAGTTAATATTATTCTTATTAGATTAGCAAATAATCCCTTAGCTTACGTTTTACATTAAAATAACTATTACGTTTTTGTTTAACCGTTAGCTGAAGAAGTTACAAATCTTTAAAAGACTGTTTAACCACTTAAGAGTTCTATCAACATCTCGATCTACTAATCCTTTTTTCTTGTTTGTTTTTAACCTAATGCTTAAGTTGTGAATAGTTAATGGATACCTCTCTCATGCCATTTACCATAATATGGCCCCAGTCAACATTTCACGTATAACTTGCTACCATGTGATGCGGTGCGATCGCGCGGAATAACTTGCTACCATGTGATGCGGTGCGATCGCGCGGAATAACTTGCTACCATGTGATGCGGTGCGATCGCGCGGAATAACTTGCTACCATGTGATGCGGTGCGATCGCGCGGAATAACTTGCTACCATGTGATGCGGTGCGATCGCGCGGAATAACTTGCTACCATGTGATGCGGTGCGATCGCGCGGATGGACGTAAACATGGTGGCGTGCTTTTAATAGCCAAACCGCAATTTGAACTACGGAGAGTGACACTGCCAGGTAACATTAATATTGATTGTTTCAAGTTCGAACTGGTTTGTGCCAATGTGTATAAACGAAATAATCTTTTATTTACATGTTGTACAGTATATGTTCCTCCACAGTGTGACGAGAATGACTATATGGTACTGTTTAATATATTAGAAAAAATTTGTACTAAGTATAGGAATAAGGTATTAGTAATAGGTGATTTTAATTTGTACTCTAGCAACAGTAATATTGTAAATTATTTTGATTATTTTATGTCGTTTTGCGAATACGTTCAGTGCAACGATGTGCCGAACTGTAGTGGTAGGCAGTTGGACCTCGTGTTGTGTGCGTGCAGCGCCACTGCGGTGAGCGCTGCGGATGAAGCGCTGCAACCCGTGGACGCATACCACCCGCCACTGCACGTGAGGCTGGTGCTCGCGAGGGCCGCTCCTCCCGCGCTCGTTGCCTCGGCTGATACGATCAAGCCGGCTTCGCATGAACCCATCAACCGAGCGCAATGGAACTTTAATAAGGCTGACTTCCATAGGGTACACCAATCCTTAGCTGATATAGACTGGAGTGATTTATATTGTTTAAGTGACCCGAATGTTATATTGAATGCACTTTATGGTAGAATATATCAAGTTTTTAACATGTATGTGCCAATGAAGAGATCTAATTTAAGCAATAGTAGGTACATATACCCAGTGTGGTATACGAGTGAAATTATTAAAGAAATAAAACTTAAATACGTACTACATAAGAGATATAAATCTAGCAAGTCTAGCGAGGACTATGAAGCTTTCTCGCAGTGTAGGGCGAGAGTTAAGGCCAAAACGGCGCGAGCTCATGACGACTATAGGGATCGCGTTCAGTACCACCTAGCCAGTGAACCGCGAGCATTCTGGAATTTTATTAGGGTTAAGACAGGAAACTCGTCCAAGCGCAAGATCATAAAAGACGGTACGGTGTTATCTGAGTACGAGAGTGCCGGTGAGTTCGCCCGCTACTTCGAGTCTGTATATAGACCGGAGTCGGCGCTGCTGAGCGTGGCGGCGGCCAGTGGGGGCGCGGCGGACGAACCGGGCGCGCGGGTGGCGCTGACACTGCTATCGCCGCGCGATGTGTGCCACGCGCTTGCCCGCTTGCCGCCAAAGCGCTCAGTGGGGCCGGACGGCATCCCACCATTCATCTTTAGGGATTGTGGACCAGTATTGGTGAATTTATTTAACGTGTGTATTAACACTGCAACGTATCCCGACCGATGGAAACTTACCCGAGTAGTACCGGTGCCGAAAGGAGGAGGAGGGCCTACGCCAGCTGATTATAGACCCGTTGCGGTTCTGTGTACACCGGCCAAGGTGTTTGAGACGGCCATCCACTCTTGTCTCTATCCGCAGATTAGTGCTCAGTTGTCCGACGCGCAGCACGGATTTCGCACTGGGCGGGGGACAACTAGTAACCTATTGAATCTGATGACGCATCTGGTGCCAGCAGTGGACGCAGAGCTACAGGTTGATGTCGCATACTTTGATTTCCGAAGGGCATTTGACACAGTCGACAATGACGTGCTATTGTCCAAGCTGGCCGGTGTGGGGTGTACCCCACACACGCTCTCATTCTTTGCCTCTTACCTACGTGACAGATGTCAGTATGTCGACTGTGATGGGCAACTTTCGGATCCCTATCCCACTAGGTCTGGTGTGAGTCAGGGCAGCAATTTAGGGCCCCTGCTGTTTATTCTGACGGTCAACGACCTCCCAAGAGTAGTAGGTAAGTCCATGGCTTTATTATTTGCAGACGATCTAAAACTAGTTATGGAAATAAAGGACAGCTCGGATCACATCATATTGCAACAGGACATTAATGGGATCCTAAAGTGGAGCCAAGACAATAAGCTGTACTTCAACGTGGCTAAGTGCTCCGTACTATCGTTTAGCCGAGCAGTAGCCCCTAGTCAGTACCAATATGCCTTGGACGGATTACCGTTAAAGCGAGTCACTGAGGTAAGAGACCTGGGCGTGCAATTCGCGAGCGACCTACAATTTCGGCAGCACATTACAGATGTATGCAAGAAAGCGTACCGAAATTTAGGGGTAGTTCTTCGCCAGGCTAACACTTTTACCAACATCGGGGCCTTGAAAGCATTGTATGGAGCACTCGTAAAAAACCACCTGGAGTACAATGCGGTCATTTGGTCTCCACACGAACAAAAATATAAAATAATGTTAGAACGCATACAAAATAAGTTCCTTAGGTTTTTATTTATGAAGCAGTATGGTGTGTATCCTGGGTATCCATTGCTGTATCCTTCATTATTTATTCTGGGAATGGTGGGATATAACAGGCTCGAAGTAAGAAGGGAAGTAGCTCTTGCCACCTACATATTCGGTGTAATGCGCGGTAAGATCCACAATCCGGGTATCTTGTCGGAGGTTCAGCTGTGCGTTCCGGACGAATACATAGGTCGTCGCCGGCGGCCGCCGCTGCTGGCGGTGCCCCGCGCGCGCACCAAACTCCTGCAGTGCACACCGCTGGTGCGGGCGCTGCGTGTGCTTAACACACTCTCCCACCAAATAGATTTATTCTCGTGTTCACTGAACGTATTCACAAAGGCCGCTTACTTCCTCTGTTGTTTAGAGTGACTTGTTTATTATTTAATTTTTTTTCTTTTAGATAGTGAGAACATAACACTAGGTATAATATAGATTAAGATAGTTCACTACTCTGTCGCATTGGGCTTGTTGCCTGTAATGATAGATGTAAGTTTTATAGTAAATAAATAAATAAAATAAACTTATACTTTTTTGTTTAACACAATGTTTAAGTTGCGAATAGTTTAAGGGTTCTTCTTCCCATGTTATGTGGTATATGTAAAGTCCTATCAATGTGTCAGCACGCCGTAAATTTTTGTTGGTTTCTTGGGACGTCGCGTCGTATAAATTTTTGAAATTAAGTTTAAGCCTAAATTCAGTTAAAATTATAATAAAATGTCAAGAGCCAGATACAATTTGCAATGATGCCACCATCATCATGAGTGTCAAGTCATGAAAAAGTAAGTAACAATTATTTCATTCCGCTTTTCACTAATGAATTAATCTTAAAAGGTAGATTTTGAAGATCAAATATCATATTGTTTATCCCGTGGGTGGTAATAACTAAGGGATTATATATGCAAGAGAAGGAAAACTCAATAAAAACCAGTACCACCATGTTTGATCACTGTGCTATATTATAATATGGAGAAGGCTGCAATGGGATGGATGGATAAAGCTGTGATGATAAGTAAACTAAATGGATATTTGTGCATATTAAACATGCTGTATGGATTAGGGAATTCAGTATTTTCTTTCAAACTTCTATTCATTGCAATTTAAATATCACACAAATCTATTTAGTAGTTTTAGAATGATTAATAATGAATATCTAAAATTACAAACTGTCATTATAAATAGTGGGAACCTTGTACAAACTTCTAATATGATACTGTGGTGATTTCTTATAAAACAATATTATAATATAGAGCATAAATATATAAATCAATGTACACCTAGATAAAGTAAGACTAATAACTCATTTTTATAAATGGGAGAAACCATTGAGGTAAATAGAATTAAGTGATTTACCTGAAGAGACAAATTGTGATATAGTTATTTAAATTAATATAGGTGTACATTTTTTAATATGAAATAGATACTACTTATAGATATAAAAGGGAAGTCTTGGTAACACAAAACTGCTGGTACTGTTTTCCAATAACTATAGAGATTAAACTAGATAACCAATGTAAAGAAAATGTACCACTGCGTTGTGGCAAGCACTTCAGGAGTGAATGAGAGCCAACACATCTGTGCTAACAAATATATGTAGACAAATTTGTTGAAAGTTTGTTTTAAATTTTTGTAGATGGTGAGGACGAAAACTTGCCTGGCTCCAGCAAGGATGCTATTGTGATACCTTCTATTCAGGGATTCCTCACATCAACCGTATCCACAACACCAGAACATATTTCGCTACCAAAATCAGCAATGCTTCACCACCTTTACCTTAGCAGCAGAAAGCACAGAAGCACTACTCATGTAGTAGTAATTATTGTACACAGTGCCTTGATATATCTTGTGTAAGAGAGAGAGAGAGAGAGAGAGAGAGAGAGAGAGAGAGAGAGAGAGAGAGAGAGAGAGAGAGAGAGACAGTCACTCTTCTGACCAACATCTAATTGTATATTTTAGTTAATAGTAGCAGCATATTTTTGATAAATATTTGTATGAGAGAAGTTGTTTATGAAAGTATATAATATATATCTTATAAGTATTTTTAAGATATACAGGTATGTTGATATAGAATAATTTCAGTTATGACAGTTCTATTTAATATTAGTACATAATTGTAATAAATAATTTATTGAAATACATAGTTTGTGTATTTTATAATTAAATAAAAATAGCATTTAAAATATATTAAATGTAATTATAAAATATTATGTTTGGTGAGAGAATAAGAATACAATTCACCACCCTCTTCCTTTCCTGCAGCTAAAGAAATAATCCTTGTATTTTGGGTGACTTTACAAACATATAATTTAAGGTAAATTACATCTGAACAACAATTTGTGGATTGCGCAAAATATAGTCCTGCACAGGAATCGAACGCCGCGACACTGACTGATAGGTTATTTTAACACTATATTATCTGTGCAGTCTAATTTTAAATGAAGGCAACCTAAAGTGTAATTGTGACTTTTAGTTAAGTATAATGAAACTGGCTCCAAATCCACTAGAAACAAGATGAACTTAGACATATTGAGATATAGGGCGTTGGTAGAATTGTCGTGAACACGAAGAATTCTGTAAAACTACGTCTATCTGCAAGAATGAATTCTTGCGGATAGACGTAGTGATCTAATAAGAGGCTGTGCTCCAAGAAGAATCTTAGAGCACCGCCTCTTACTAGATCACCCCGACTGCCCGTGGATGTTGTAAAAGATGACTAAGGGATATAATATGCACATAAGATCTGTGCAATTAAGAGAAAGAAAACTCGAAATGAAACCATATACCAACATGTCTGACCAGCACGGTAGATTAAATTCCCTCCCGTTGTGGAAGAGGCCCAACAGTGGGACGTATGTGGGCTGTGATGATGATGAAGTGACCCATCTATATTACCACAAACACCTGGTATTATTTATATGGTATATTTTCTTAAAATTTGTAAATGTTAAAAAAAGAACAGAAACCAATAGAGACAAAATCAGTCGTAGTCTAATAAATATTAAATATTGTATGTAATTTTGTTTTATGACGTCCCTCTCCGCTCTTGAAGTGGGGAACCTGAGAAATGTGTTTGTTGTAGTTCGGCTGTTGAATGCCTTTGTTACCTCCGTCACATATTTGCTTACTCTAGTTTGACTCAAGTCCTTAGCCATACCAACTATATGTTGATAAGAACCCAAAATATACATAAAAAGTTTTATATTATTTTGAAGTCACATAAATATTAATCAAGTGGATATGATAAATGTTCATATCTAAGGTAGTTGATTTTTTTTGTATACCTTTAACTTTAAACTTATTCATTTTAAATAAAACTACTTTACGCATTTTATCGCGTTTGTATTTGATTTTTGATTGCCCAACGTTTCGAACACTTTGCAGCGTTCCTGGTCACGGGTGGACTAAGATGTCTTAGACATGTCGTAGACGTCGTTCATTTAAAATGTGTAAATACTCGCGTTAACATCAGAAATCATTATTTAAACTTATTCTTTTACTTGCTCTCAAGCTGGTTTAGGAGCGAATTTCCTGGCACAAAAATGTAAATGCTTAGTCTGTAACGCTTTTTGAATTCTGTTTCCATTACATTCCCAAGGTCTTTTGCTCGAAGTAAAAGCCGTTGAGTAATACCACTGTAATCATGATTGTGGTACATTAGTACTTATGTATAAACACACCTTTTTTCGTTATGTTTCAATACGACATAATAAGCGGCCAGCCCATTACCATCTGCTAGGTATAATTCGAACGTTCGTTCGTTCTTGCTATTGAGAAATTTTCGGACGACAAATTCAATAACACTGCACGACCCGAATCGAACCCGGGACTTTATGATCGCAGTAACATGCTTATGCCACAGGACTGACGAGGAAATCAACATAAGTACATATATCTATTAATATAATACCTTAACATACTGTTATATGCATATTGATGCCTTAGTCAGCTTTTACGACACTCACGGGCAAGAGAGGGGGTCATCATCATCATCGCAGTCCACGTACGTCCCACTGTTGGGCTCGGGCCTCCTCCTCACAATGGGAAAGAATTTGACCTACTATAATATACCATGCTGGTCAGACATATTGGTTTTTTTGTTATTGGGTAAGCTATGGTAAGCGCACGCGCGGTCCAGTTCGTCCGGGGCGATGAAAGGACGGCGCGCGGGCCCATAACCCACCCGTACCCACGTCACCTCGTTGTTGGGCCGACCACCGGAGCAGATGTGACTTGTCGTCAGTGGTCGGCTTGACGGAATCAGACATGTTGGTATAGGGTTTCATTTCGACTTTTTCTTCTCTTGCACAGATCTTATGTGCATATTACACTCCTTAGTCGTCTTGTACGACATCTACGGGCAAGATAGGGAGTGGTGAATTGTATTCTTACTCCGTCACCACACGGACAAATCGTAGTCGTAAAAGACGTCAAGGGGATCAATATGCATATAACATCAGTGCAAGAGAAGGAAAACTTGAAATGAAACCCTATACTAACACGTCTGGGAGCGCCGTAAACTCGTCGCGATCATTGGTGCCGACTTGACGCTGCTGACCATCGCCAGGTTGATGCTCTACAGCGTCAGGAACTGGGTCGCGGTCGCCGCCTTCTGTGAGGCGACTGCCTCACAGAAGATGATGACTATCTCACGGAAGGAGGCGCTGGATCGTGCGCGAGAGGAGCTCTTCGGCCTCATTTACGGAGACGCGGCGCGTCGCGCGTCGCGATAGGCTGCGCGACCCGCACTAAATTCAAATGTAGGGCGTTGGATGAGTGCGTTTACGGAGAAGCGAATTTACACGCGTTTACTTGAAATGGAGCGTGTTCTGCGGCCGAGCCCGCGGATGGCATCGTCGCGTCTCACGCGGCGTTAATCGCGGCGGCGCACGCAGCGGCGATTCTCGATAAAGCGATGCTTGTGGCGGAACTTTCTGCCACGCTCATTTGGTAATCGTGCAACACAGACGTAGTCACTGTCGCAATGGAGTATGATATGATCGACTTTTTTTTTTAGAAGAAAGTTGTATGTTAAAAAGTGAGTTATTTAATATAAGGAGTGGCCCAGTGTTTACAGCAGCGAAACATGATAGGTTTGGGCCGGTTTAACTGAGAATCCGGCGTGCGCCGCAGCGATGCCCGCCGCGTGCTTCGCTACACGCTTGAGAATACGATGCGGGCGCAGCTGTGGGCACCGCCACTCTTCCCGCCTCGCGTCTCTATAAACAACATCGCATATTGCTATAAGTCTGTGTTTACGCGTGCGATGATACGTGCCGCTTCACGCGCCGCCGCTACCTAAACAATAAAAACGTCCGACGCGCCGCGAGACGCCACGCCACACGCGACGCGCGACGTCCCGTGTCTCCGTAGATGAGGCCTTCTTCGGTGACACGTTCCGCCGCTGGTGACTTGGACGGCGCAGGCACGAGTACCTGCGCCTGATGCCACCCTAGGCGTGGCCGCGGGTGACCAGACCGAAGACTTTAGTCCGGCACCCGCAGAGAGGCTAACCGCGCGACGGTGACCGACGCCCCGAGACGGGGATGGCGAGAGGTGAGGGTACCCGAAAGGGTATTCCGTCGGGCCGACCATTAACGACAAATCACCCTGCTCCGGTGATCGGCCCAACGACGAAGGCGACGTGGGTACGGGTGTGTTATGGGCCCGCGCGCCATCCTATTGTCGCTCTGGACGGAATGGATTGCGTGTGCGCTCACCATAGCCCACCCATACAAAAAAAAAAAATACTAACACGTCTGGCCAGCGAGGTATAATAGGTCAATTTCAATCCTATAGTGGAGGAGGCTCAAGCCCAACAATGGGACGTATATGAGCTGTGATGATAACGATGACTAAATGTTTGACTGCCTGTTTAATGAAATGATATGAGTATGGTGTCCGTCCGACTAAGGGATATAAAACGCAACATCTATGTTAACGGGTTAAACAAATTCACGCTCCTTAATTCTCATATTTCCTTCTCCAAACAGCCGCGAATCT
Source organism: Lymantria dispar (assembly GCA_032191425.1). Lineage (NCBI taxonomy): Eukaryota > Metazoa > Arthropoda > Insecta > Lepidoptera > Erebidae > Lymantria > Lymantria dispar. Next base: position 147,207 of record CM063452.1, read on the forward strand.
CGATCTATTAGCCCTTAATGAAAGCATTTTAATCTTAAATTTATAAAAAAAACACACATCTACCTAACTCCTGATACCATTCTCGCTGTAAAAATGTCGGTGACAACGTTTAAGTATTTTACTATAGTAAATAGACGATAACGTACGTCAAAAAAGATTCGTGCTGCCAATTCCCATACATTTTGTGTTTACTTCAACTGTAACTATTCGAAATCTATACTATCCTAAAAATTGTTACGTTCGTGCTGCCGAATTTTAGTTCCAAATATGCCCACGGAGCGCTGTTTTAATTCTCATACAATTTTTAACTGAAACTGAACTATGGCGAAAACTACACGATTGAACAAAATGTTCCTGCTAGAGGTACAGAAGAAATAATGCAAAATCGCAAAGTCTATTTATTGCAGTCAAAGGAGTAGCTAAAGCCGCCTCACGTGCTGTGATAGCAGGATGGATTAAAACCCTATTTAAAGAAGCTAATATCACAGCTGCATCAGGTAGTGTCAGAGCCGCAGTCGCTTCTAAAAGCTGACTGAATAACGTATCCGTTGAAGAAATTTTGAATCGAGGAAATTGGAGATCAGCTAACACGTTTCACAAATTTTATAAACGTGAAGTATTGAAAAATGATTCTCAAACTGTAACCCAATTATTTACATCTATTACTTAAATTAAGGAACAAGCCTTATTTAATTAGAGATTTAGAGATTCATATTTTCTATTTGTTTATTTCCAAATATGGAAACACATTTATTTGCATCTTCTAATGTCTTTAATTTCATTAAATAGTTAATAACAAATACATATTCACATTGGCGTAGCCTTAGCCCTACAGTGGCGTCACCAGGCGAGAACAAACAGACTCTCAATATAAAAGCTTCCAGTTACGGTCAAGTTATTTAATAGCTGCGTTTTACCTGAAATAAAACGCATATTAAAATACTTACCTAACTGGAAGCTTTACTTTAATTTCTGCCTGGTGCACATTGAGCCAATGAACTCAAATGGCGCGCAGTTCTACATGAAACCTTCTTAAATGTCGCGCAATCGCCAGGTGGCGCCACTTACTTCCGCCTTAAAAGGGGGTTAAAAGTATTGAAATTGATGCTTCGACGACGGAAACGGAAACGCTATCTCAATATAAAAGCTTCCAGTTAGGTATTTAAATATGCGTTTTATTTCAGGTTAAACTCGGCTATTAATTATAAAGTAGACATTGCAATCATATTAGCGTAGGCGCTTTTGTGTTGTGAAAAAATAACTAACGTATATGCAAAAAACTTAAAATATTATAATCTACAAAATATAAGAATGAAGAAACGTACACAGGCAAAGAGCATAATGAAAAACTGAATAAACTGATTTGTCATATTTGCCAAATGTCTAAATGAAATTTTCCGTGTGGTGATGGAGTAAGAATACAATTCACCACCCCCTATCTTACTTGTGGATGTCGTGAAAGACGACGAAATACAATAACAATTGTGCAAGAGAAGGATAACTCGAAATAATACCCTATACCAACCTGACCAACGTAGTGGTGTAGTAGGTTAATTGTGGAAAAGGCTCGAGCCCAGGAGTGGGACATCTTATGTGCGTTTTGCTCAATTCCTCTTGCAGCTCAATGACATTTTCATCAGTCCTGAGTATCCGCATGTTATGTGTCATCAGGGCTAACGGTCGTTTTATTTGGTATCTGGATCGCTGTCGAAGATTTTGAGCACTCTCTGCTCTAACTAAGGGCATTATTGCCATAATGAAAATGCTTGCCAGGCGGGTTGGCGGTCGCAGTGGGACGTTATACATTTCCCTTATGGGAGCTGCTGCCCATTCTGATGAACCCTTAGTCGATTCTTACCACTCCCATGGGCAAGTAAAGGCTGGCGACGATTGTATTCTTATTCCGTCGCTACACATTATTCTTTTATGTTATAGATACACAGGTACACTGATTCATTTACAGCAAATGTAATTTTGTAATTTTATTATGTTTTTGTATCTATATATAGGATTACAAAATTATTTATGCAGTTGGTATATCTAGAAAACTGGACGGCAATTGCAAAATATTTTAGTATTGCCTGCATTTATACTCTAAATATAAATTGTGTTTTAAATTTGAAGTTTCTACTATAGGTGCCTTAGAATTTTGATGATCGGTCAGTCAACCAGTAAGTCAGCGACTAAATTTTCTTTAATTACTTCGACTAGTAAAATTAAAAGCAAAAAAATTAAAAAAAAAACTTTCATATCAACGCTCAAAAGAAGAAAATAATTTTTTCCTTAAAAAATTTAACTATCAATTTAAAACCTCGTTATATACAATTTATATGATAATAAAAGCTTCTCGCGAGGTTTAATTACCGATCAGTATTTAATTAAATTGAAATCTATATACATAAAATAAAGTCGTGTTAGTTACACTATTTATAACTCAAGAACGGCTGTACCGATTTGACTGAAAATTGGTGAGGAGGTAGCTTAGAACCAGGAGAAGGACATAGAATTTTCCCGTTTGATCGCGTTCCCGTGGGACGTGACATATGACGTCAAAGAGACTACAAATCACTATAAAGCGTGGTATAACAAAAACGCATCGATCATGTAACAACAAAACGCAAATGACAGCTATAGACAGACTATATTTTCGGCAATTTAGAAAATATACTTACGAAAAAAATTATGGCGGTGCGAAGTTTGCCGAGTCGGCTAGTTAAAAATATAATAAACTTAGCAGATCAATTTACATAATTGAACTGCTCAACAAGCCCTTTCATTGGATACCCATGTGTAGAAATGCATTAAAAATATCTATTCCGCCATCTTGGATGGTCCGCCATATTGGATTTAGAATGATGCCACGCACCATATCGTGTATTGTCATCCAAAGTAAACGTGTATACAAAATTTCAGCTCAATTGGTTGAAGATATCTACTTCAAAATTGAGTTCAAAGATTCCACCCGAATAAACATACATACATACATACATATATACCTACATACATTGCAAGTTATTTAAAAGCTTTTAAAAATTCTTAAACTACTGCTTCGAATTTGATGTAATTTGAAATATACCGTATTTATACAACGCCTGCTTAGTTATTAGAAATTCAGGCTTCTAGTTTTAATGACAACGGAAGAGTCGAAAATGGCCTGAATTATTTCGAGAAAAGGATGTTACGGCAGTGTTACTGTTTTACTCAACTTGGCGCGCACTTCCTTGTGGTTTAAAGGACACTCAGGTTTGTGTAAGAATCCGCCAATATTATTGTAATTGATTTTTATAAGTTATCCTTACGAGTGCAGGATCCAAAGTATTATCTTAGTCCTTGTGCGCAAGTGGGTCGCGAGCTCGCGTATAATAAAACGCACATGTGGTGTCGACTAGTAGTTTATTGTTGAGTGTGAGGTCAGACGGCGGGTGCGCGGGCGGGTGCGTCGGCGGGCACGCGCAGCACGTCAGCGGCTCTGACCACGGGGTACGAGGGTAGACGGAGCACGCCGCACGTGTTAGTGTCGCCACGCATCCACACGTATCCGCCCTCGCCCCACGCCTCGCCCCACGAGTTCTTCACTTGGAGGTAAGTCATGCCGCGCACCGTCGTCCAACCGACAGCGAGCATCGCGTGCGTCGCTGGCTGCTGTATGCTGCAAGCATACGAGCGTGTGGTTAGCGCCAGGCACGGCGTGCTCAAGCGAGGCGTGCCGCGCCCCCGCGCCATACGTACCATTTGCGGTCCGAGTAGATGCCCTTCTTATGTAAGGTGAACGAGTCCGTATTAGCATTGATCAGTACCACCACCGGCCCGTGTTCGCGCAGCGCCACCTGTATGCATGAAGATAGTGCATGGAAAATTGAAATTTTTGCCTTTGGCCTGCCATACTAGACTTTACATATTAGAGGTTGGTAAATTTGTAAAAAGCATCCTGAAATTTTTAGCTAAGCTAAAGATATAACGCAAAGGGTTAATATTAGAAACCCTGATAGACTAGTATTGAGTACGATTCCTAGAACAACTAAAAAATAGTTACGCTGTGTGTGTATTAATTTTAAACAGGATTCCAAGTGTCATTAAAGAATTACCACTGAATAAATTTATATTATATTTCAACTTCGAACATGGTTCGTGGGTCGGTTCATACTTTTTACTCTGTGAAAGAATTTTTATAGATTACAATGAACGCTTGTAAATCCAATCTATTAGTCCTTAATTATTTTATGTTTTATGGTCCTTAATTGTTTTATAATACGTTGCATGCTATGATTATGGCTTAATAGCCTTGGACTAATGTATTTTTACAGCTGTACGTATGTACCCTGCTTACGGCAAATAAACAATTTAAATTTGAAGTGTTAGCGGTGCGCACTTCCCCTCATACGAGCTGGACACTTACCTGCAGCGCACTGAGGTTATTGGCGGTGACGTTGACGTGTCCGCTGATGCGTGTGACAGAGGGCGCTGTGCTCGCACGACACGTCTCCATCTGCAACAGCATGGCGCATGGCACGAGTCAGACGCGTGACACATCTCGACTCGCGTATATAGTTATACTGGAATATTACTTGCAGTGTATATCGTTCCGCTAGGTGGCGCTATCTAGTGAACATTATTAATTTTATTTATTCATAGTATATAAAAACACCTAAATGTGAGCTTAATGTATGCAAAATTGACTATGCTTGTAGTGAGAGCGTTATTCAAATATTTAATGAAGAACTGAAAAAAGATGACTAAAAATTTAAAGGGGACATAATTTTATAAATAAAGAGTGACTTGATAGGTAGAAACAAACAAAAAGTGAGTTAATGTTGGCTAACACCCCTACGCATTGTGAAAATCGTAACAATTGATGCGTTAAAAGCTGCTAAGTTACAAAGTGAATTGTGATTTCAAAAAAAGAAACATTGAACCGTGAACCGATATTAAAAATTTAATGAACTACCGATGAGTCTAAAATCGCAATATGAAGAACTGAAAAAAGATGACTAAAAATTTAAAGGGGACATAATTTTATAAATAAAGAGTGACTTGATAGGTAGAAACAAACAAAAAGTGAGTTAATGTTGGCTAACACCCCTACGCATTGTGAAAATCGTAACAATTGATGCGTTAAAAGCTGCTAAGTTACAAAGTGAATTGTGATTTCAAAAAAAGAAACATTGAACCGTGAACCGATATTAAAAATTTAATGAACTACCGATGAGTCTAAAATCGCAATATGTAGCAATGAATGCCAAAATTTGCATGATAATTTAAATGCCTTGTGGCGTATTCATGTGAATAGGCACTCCAAGAGTCACTTCAGGTGGTCGGGGTATCGGATCTCGACGAAAAAGTTGCACTTTTTGTAGTTTATTAAAACTTGTGAGTTAATATTTGAAAGCTATGATCCAATAGATGTCCATATAAAAATATATAGTTAATTGGGTAAAAAAAAATATATGAATAAAATGTCCTCCATGTTTGAAAATGTCACACAAAGAAAGCAAAAAAAAAAAATTCGATTTGTGTGTAAGCGGAGTACGCTTACACACAAATCGAATGACAAAGTTAGCGATTCGCTAAATAATAGCGATATTTCCAACTACACATCTTCATCCACAGAAAACCAATTGGGTGTTAGTCTACCAGTTGAATCATGTGAAAACTTAAGACAATAAAGAATTAAAAGAACAAATTAATCATTTAGAATTAGAGATTGCGCACAAGGAGGTGGAACTGTTAAACCAAGAAAACTGCACACTGAAAAAGATAATAAATGACTATGCTAAATTACTAAGCGTATATAAAAAAGTTACCACCACAGATGTTTAAGGGATCGGTCTACAATAAAAAAGAATGAGAACAAACATTCACCTAGAGCGAAGTTGTCTAGACAATTAAAACTTGACAGCCAGAGTGTATCGCCAATACAGGTCATGACTCCAAAATGTATAAATAGGGTAAAACAACAAACTTTACGTACACAAGATAAATTGAAAACCAAAGATAAAAATATTACACAATCACACATTGTCCAGCCTCCAGCTCCCAACCCCAGCCCCCCCCCCCCCAATTATAACAAAAACGCTACTAAACCCTATATGTCTCGAGGTGTTTGTTTGGAATATCAGTTTCAAAATGATAAACATGAAAGGGACCTAAATTGTCTCCATAAACGTAAGATTGTACTCTTAGGAAATCAACAAATTAAGAATTTAAATGTCATTTAGAAAATTATATAGTCATTATTTTGATGTTACCTCCTACATAAAACCGGGCGCTGGTACAAATGAACTTTTAAGTTATATAAAAAGCAATTTGAATAAAGATGATTACTTAATTATATTTACTGGCAGTAATGACAGGAGTCCCTCTCATTTTTATGCTAACCTGTACTATGGTGTACAAGAGTGTCACAATACAAATGTTATTATATCCCAAATACCGTACAATAAATACCCTAATGAAACGAAACTAAATGAAACTATATATAGTATTGCACGGCAGTTTAGCCATTGCAATATGTTAAATTTAAACTATAAGACATGGATACATTCAAATACAAAGTTATTCCTACATAATCTCATTAATATATTAATTTTTACAATTGCTAATGATCTTTACTCTAGTAGATACATAAGAAAACCTTTCTCGGAAATGACACAACTAAATCTAAAAAAATATTAAAGCCTACTATATTAAATGATAAAGAAACACAAACAGATAGCAAGCTTTTTCGTGACTTCCACTGCAAACACTTTAACAGCAATGCATCAGAATATAGTGGTATACGTGGTGCACCCTGGATAACGTCCATTCCATTTGGACGGCTAAGTTTTCGGTGGGTGGGGGGGTCTCCGCGTGCCGACTCTGAAGGCAAAGCGCACGGCGGATTTGGCCCGAGGCTAATGGGGCGGATGTGTCTCATGGCACTCCGTCGCCAGGGACGGTTGCGTCACGGCCCGGGGGCGTGACGGGTCGGTCGCTCGCGAGCAGCCAGACCCGGAAGGCCCAAACCGTAATCCTGAGTAGGGGGGGTCAGGACCGGGGGTCTGCGGACTGCGGGGAAGAAAACTCCTATAAAAAATCACCCCAATCTCAAGTTTGGCTACTCGGCGAGGAGATGTATGACGGGTGGGATAAGAAGCGCGCGCGAAAATAAATAGCGTCCAGTCGTTAGAGTAGTAGTCAAGAAGGACTTAAATTTCCAAGTCGTCATGGCAGAAGTCAACAACCGTAAGACTTCACCAGAGGGTCCCGGCCAGGCCGGGGAATCCCTTGCTGTGCCGGTGTTTGCACGCGACGAGGAGTCGCGCCCAAGTTCGGGCACAGTGAGCTCCCATTCGTATGGGTGGGGAGCAACTTCTGCTGCAGCTTTGAGCCAGGCGAAACACGAATCGGCTCTAGGAAGACCAAAGAGGAGGAAAAGGGGGAAGTTAGAGACGCGACACATGCGTAGAACGCGTCTGAAGAGGATGGCGGAGCGGCAGGCACTAGGAGATGCCGCCGCTGCCGCGAGCAACGAGGGCGGTGCTACTGCAGCCATCGCAGGGCCGTCGCGGAACGTGGACGCCGGTGCTGCCCGGCCGTCGAAAGAAGAGGAGAGCGACGAGGGCGGATCAGCCGCAGGGCCGTCGCGGGACGAGGGCGGGAAAGCCGCAGAGCCGTCTCTAAAGAAGCGTGGCGGACGTGACAGCTCGACGGGGCTGTCAAGCGACGAGGGCAGCACCGCCGCAGAGCCGTCGAAGGACGAGGGCGGCGGTGCTGTAGTGCCGTCCAAGAACAGAAGGAGCGACAGCTCGACGGGGCTGTCCGAAGAATCGGAGACCGACGTGGCCTACGAGTTGTCAACGGATGAGGGCGGCAGTGCTGCAGGGCCATCTGTGGACGCCGGGTCGGTCTTGAAGATGTCGGCGGACCAGGGTGGTATCACAGAGCCGTCCGCCGAGGAGATCAGTGGGCCGCAAGTCGGCCAAGGTGGGGACGAGGGCGGCGAGATCGCTGCGGGACCGTCGGTCGGGGCAGGGCCGTCCAGTGGAACAAGCAGGTCGACCGAAGATTGTAGGGGGGCCGCCGAGAGGCTGAAGCCGTTTGGGCCGTCTGGGGTGACTGGAGGTAGGTCGTCCGGGATGGTCACTGATAGGGAGTGCTGTGTAGTGCTAGATAGGGGGGCTGCCGAGAAGTCTGAGCTGCATCCTCCGGCGAGGGCTTTCACGGCGGCCCTAAATGTTAGGAGAGAGAGGGAAGAGGCCCGCTCCCCGGGCAGCTCAAAAGGGTGGCAGCTCCGCATCGGACTCGGAGGGGAGTGACGTTATCAGGCTTCCCCCAAGGTCCCGACCGCGCGTCGGGGCCGCAGGGGTCGGGGAGGTACGGTGGCGGTGAGACCGGCGACGCCGGGTCCGGCCGACTGGGAAGGCGAGGTGGCGGCCCTCCAGGCTGCCGGCCCTGCCACCGAAACGGGCCGCGCCAGTGAGGGCGGGCCCATCGTCTGCGCTCGTGGCGCCGGCTGCGCCCGTCGCGGCCACTGCGCCGGCTGCGCCCGTCGCGGCTTCTCCGCTGCCTCCCCTCGTCGTGGTCCCTCCGCCGGCTCGTGGCCGCGGGAGACCTCGGAAGGGGGAGGAGCCGCCGCCCGACGAGGTGCACGGCGTGTCGGAGTCGGCGATACGCGTTATCCTGGCCCGAGTAGGGCTAATGATGGCCGCAAGCGTCAGCTCCCACCCCCGCTGCCCTGTCAGGGTGGCTTCGTGGTGAGCTACGCTGCGGCCCCGGCGGGGCCCAAGGGGGCGATGAAGGCCGGCAAAGTGCCGGCTCCCGCCAAGGCCGGGCCGCGGCCGGCGCAAGCGATTGCACCGCAGGCACCGGCGGCGAACCCGCGACTGCGCCTGCTGCGCTCATCGCTGCTACCAGGCTAGAGCAGGGCTGGCAGGTGGCTGAGCGTAGCAGGAAGGCACGCGGCCAAAAGCGGAGAGCGGCGGCCAAGAGTGCCGCTGTGGCCGCCGGTCCCCAGGCAGGAGCCGGTGGAAAGGGGAAAAGGTCGCGTAGGGGCCTCAAGTCGCTGAAGACGGCTGCGGTGGTAATCACCGTACTGCCTGAGGCGGCTGAGAGGGGCCTTAACTATGAGGCCGTCCTAAGACGTGCCCGGCGGGAGCTGGACGTCTCCGACATCGGGGGCGTCGAGGCGAGAACCCGCAAGGCCCGAACAGGGGCTCGAATACTCGAGTTCCCTGGGGCCAAGGGCGCGAAGACGGCCGATAATTTGGCCACGATGCTGAGGGGGCTGTTCGGGCCGGAGGATGGAGTCCGAATCGCCAGGCCCGTCAAGTGCGCAGATATGCGCCTCACGGGTCTGGACGACTCCGTGGTGGTGGAGGACATCCGGGAGGCCATTATGGCGCGTACCAGGTGTGCCTCGGACACCGTCCGGATTGGCACCATCCGCCCTGGTCCGGGCGGCGTCAGTGAAATCTGGGTGCAGTGCCCAGTGGAGTTGGCCGACTCAGGCAGGCTCCTCGTAGGCTGGAGTTCGGCGCGGGTAACCGTGCTGGAGCCCTGGCCCACGAGGTGTTATAAGTGCATGGCGATCGTGCATACCCGACCGACGTGTCGCAACTGCTTTGACTGCAGCGGGCTATGTTTCCGTTGCGGTCAAGCTGGACACCAGGCGGCATCGTGCTCTGCGGTGCCCCACTGCCCCGCGTGTGCGGCGGGCAATAAGCCTGCCAAGCACCGCATGGGCTCTGGGGACTGTAGACCCCCGGCACCGACCCCAAAGGGGCGGGGCGGCCCATCGACCGGGCCAGTCCCCGCTCCGAGTGCGGCCCGATCGCCTGTTAGCGCGGAGGAGGTGACGATGGATACGGACCGTTAATGGACCCCGTATCCATTCGTCTCCTCCAGTCCAATCTCAACCACGCCGCCGGTGCGCAGGACGTGTTCCTGCAAGCCATGGCGGAGTGGTTGATAGGAGTAGCCGCAGCCGCGGGGCGGATAGGCGTCCTGCGTTCCCGCGATGGGCTGTGGGTCGCTTAAACCGAGACCAGCTGGCGGCAACAGCCATCGTATACTCGTGGCTGTCCCCTGCCCACCAGTCGGACGGGGTGGATGCCGAGGCTGGCCGCATCCGCAGTGCGTTAACGCAGATCTGCGATGCGGCCATGGCCCCGGGTACGGCGTAGAGGGCTGTCCACTGGTGGTCCCGGGAGCTGGCGGATCTCCGGGCCGCGTGTATTCGCGTCCGGAGGGCCTACACCCGCAGCCGGCGGCGCCATCGCGACGCGGAGCGGGAGGCCGTGCTTTACGAGGGCTACCGCAATGCACGGTCGGCCTTCAGGCTGGCCGTCCGCTCCGCCAAGGACGTCAGTCGGCAGGAGATGCTGGACGGTCTCGACCGTGACCCCTGGGGTCGCCCCTATCGCGCGGTGCTGAATAGGCTACGCGCGCGGGGCCTTCCCCTCACCGAGACTCTCCAGCCCGGCCTTTTCACCCGGGTCGTCGGGGACCTGTTCCCACGGCGGGCGGAACACACGCCCCCGGTCATGGCTCCGTCAGACACTGACCGGGACGCCGACGAAGACAGTGTTCCGCCCATCACGGAACCCGAGATGGGGGTGGCGGTGACGCGGCCGACGGTGTTCCTAACCGTGTGCTGGCCCTGGTCCTGGAACACCTGGGACCCCGCCTCAGGGGGCTGTTCGACGCGTGTTTAGCGTCCGGACGGTTCCCTGGGGGCTAGAAGGAGGGAAGGCTGGTGCTTCTGCCGAAGCCGGGACGGTCTCCGGAGTCACCTTCGGCCTACAGGCCTATCATGCTGCTCGATGACAAGGGCAAGCTACTGGAAAGGGTGGTAGCTGCCCGCATCGAGCGGCACCTCGTCGGCACGGGGCGCGATCTGTCGGATGTCCAATTTGGGTTTAGGAGGGGGTCGTTCGACGATCGCGGCCCTGTTGCGCCTGAGGGCCGTGGCGACTCAGGCCGTCACCGGCGGGGGAGTGCTATTGGTGGTGTCCCTAGACATCGCCAACGTATTCAATAGTCTGCCATTCAGCTGCATCAGGGAGGCGCTCCGGTATCACGGGGTGCCAGCTTACCTGAGGCGGCTAGTGGCAGACTATTTGGATGGTCGCAGCTTCCTCTGCACCAACCGAGCAGGGGACGTTGTGCGAACGCCCATGACGTGCGGTGACCCACAGGGGTCGGTCCTCGGACCGACCCTGTGGAACATCGGCTACGACTGGACGTTGCGGGGGAGCCTCCCCCCGGGCTGGGCGTGATTTGTTACGCCAACGACACGCTCGTCACAGCCCGCGGTAGGACGCTAGAAGAGACGGTAAGCCTGGCAACCTCAGGCACCGAAGAGGTCGTCAGGCGGATCGAGGCGCTGGGGTTGAGGGTCGCCCTGGACAAGACGGAGACTCTCTTGTTCCATGGGCGCCGTATGAGACCTCCCATCGGCGTCTCGATCACCGTCCATTCGGTTGATATCAGCATCCGGGCCCTTATGAGATACTTGGGCCTGGTGCTCGACGGGCAGTGGTGGTTCCGGGAGCATTTCCGCAGGCTCGCTCCACGGCTCGTCAGCGCGGCGTCCGCCCTATCGTGGCTTATGTCGAACGTGGGCGGACCGAGCGCTGCGTGCCGACGGCTGAACGCGGGGGTCATTCGGTCGATGGCTCAGGCTCAGGGTCACGGCGGTCAGGGCCATACGCGGATACCGCACGGTGGTGACGGAGGCAGCGTGCCTGTTGACCGGGACTCCCCCGTGGGACCTGGAGGCGGAGATGCTCGCCGGATTGTATCGGCGGTGACGGGGGTGCGAGCGGGGGGCGGTGTGATCTCGTTAAGGGAGCTCACCGCCTGGCGCGTCGACGCCCGCCGAGACGTCATTGCCCGTTAGGCTGGGAGAGCAGCGGCGGCGCGCCAGGACGCGACTAGGCAGGAATATCGGGATAGGCGGAGGGCTATATGGACGGATCTTGTTGCTCAGTGGCAGGCGCGGTGGGATCGCGAGGACAAGGGGAGGGAGACGTATCGGTTTTTTCCGGACGTGGCGCCTCGCCTCAAGGCGACTTGGGTCGAGCCGGACTATGAAACCTCCCAATTACTGGGGGGTCATGGGTGCTTTCGCAGGCGGCTGTACTATTTAGGGCTAGGAGCTCACGCGGAATGTAGCTGCGGCGAAGGGGATGAGGACATGCACCACGTTCTGTGGGCATGTCCCCTCTATGATGAGATTAGGTCGGGGATGCCTCGGGGATACATCGCGACGGAGAAGGTCCGGTATACTACACAGATCTCGTGGCTTCGGAGGCGAACTACCGGCAGTTACGGGAATTCGCGCACGCCTGGTACAAGGCCCGTCGGCTTGAAGACCAGGTTGGCAGGATAAGCCAAGATGGCAGCCAGAGTAGCGGGTAAATGTGGCTAGCTAGCAGGTATACCGCGGACGACGAAGTTCGTACCGTGTGCTGTCCGCCCTAGTTATTAAGGGAGAAGGACACAGGGCAAAGGATGAAGGAAGTTAAATAACTTGTAGAGATTCAAGAAGCATGTGCATACTTACGCAAAGAGCATGGTGTGCACATGTATCTCGATGATTCGGCCTGTATGACCAAGATGTCGAAAAGGCCATGGGTGGTTGGAGGGATTTGCCCGTTAGGCAGTCCGGCTGGAGAGGCCTCGGTCCGGGTTGCGAACCGTGGAGGCCTTCCAGCCGGTGCTGATGCAGTGGTTGGAAAGGCGGCACGGGGTGCTCTCCTTCCGACTGGTGCAGGTTTTGATGGGGCATGGGTGCTTCGCCAAATACCTGCACAAGGTCGTTAGGAGGGAGAGTATACTGTCCTGCCACCACTGCGATTGCGACGAGGACACGGCGCACCATACGCTCGAGGCCTGCGCGGCTTGGGCAGTGCAGTGCTGTGAACTAGTTGCAATCATCGGTCAGACCTGACGCTTCCGGCTATCGCTAGGGCGATGGTCGACAGCGTCGGGAATTGGCACACGGTCGCAGCCTTCTGCGAGACAGTAATCTCGCGGAAGGAGGCGGCGGATCGCCTGCGCGAGGAGCGCAGCCTCGATGAGGAGATCCGCCGCCGGCGACTGGGGCGGCGTAGGCGCAACTACCTGCGCCTCATGCTGCCCTAGCCGAGGCCGCGGGTGACGTGACCGGGGATTTGTATTTTGTTTTTTTTTCCTTTAACTTAAGGACTTCATGTGTCACATGTTTTACCAGTAACCCTAACCTGCCGCCGTTGCATCTATAACGAATTAATTACGTGCTTTAAATAAAACCCCACGATTTAGGCCACGATCGCTTTGGATAAGATACTCGGATTAAATATCGTAATTTCGAGCATAATGATATACGCAATACATCGATGTGTTTTAGTGGGTTATTTCTCGTTCCGATTTGGAGGAGGCTAGAGCCCAGTACTTGGAGTTGCATGAACTGAAATGATTGTGAAGTAAGCAGCAACATGTAGCATGCAACAGCAAATATGAAATTACGTCGCCTTGCATGCGTTTTCTTAACTCTTATCGGTGTACCTATATTCCTAAATAAAAGTATCAGCAATATGACGATTCGATTTACTTATAGACTACACAGCTAATCCAATCAACGTTGATAATATTAACTCTTTGCACCATTACTGAAACCTTAAAAGAATAAATATAAATAAGAAGTCTGAATTCATAACTCAACCCTGCGCTATAGATAGTGGTCAGAAGTAACGGTGCTTGAATTTGACATCGATGTTTTAACGATAGTACGTATATTTGAATGCTCGGCTGGAGTCCACGATCTTCCAAGTGAGTTAATAAATTTAATGGTTCTCTCTCTCTCTTTACTGGCCGAGTCTGAGGGTGTTAGCAAGAACTGACGCTGTCCGTGCATGAGGTCGCAGTCCCGCGCGGGTCACACGCACAATTCGCGCCCTTATCATTTGTATTTAAAAGGCTTATTTTAATGCTACTTGGAGGTGGCTCGATATCCCAGCTGCTCGTATGTGGCTGATCATTAGCGCGTGGAGTGTTTGAGGAGAACTCACCTTGCCTGTATAGGAGGGGTATTCTTCGAGCGCAGGCAGTCCGTGATGTTTCACGTAGTCGTATGCAAAGCTGGGCCACGTCGGCCTACAGCCCTTCGTATGGAACCTGCACAGTAGATAGAGAGTCAGTGATGTGGTGTCCGGGAGAGTGCGCTGCATTGCGGAGACACTCACGACTCGCCGCAGTCCACCATACACTGCTCACTGAGCGGCACGAGGCGACCAGTGCGCACGAAGAGCGCGCCCTCCACAGCACCCGCCACTGAGAACGCCCAGCAGGACTCGCACGGGAGCTGATCTGCAACAACCCGGGGTGGGGCGTGAGCAGCTGTGTCGGGCATGCACAAGGTGTGCGCGACACTACCGTACACTCACTTCGTACACGGGACACGCCGCCCTGCTTCACCCAACTGAAGGAACGTCGCATGCGACCCTTCAGTCCTTCTAGCTTCTCGTTAGAGTACGGGAAGGGTTCGCCCGAGGCGAGCGCCTCCTCCGTAGCACCGTACAGAATCACACGTTCCGCTATCAGCCGGTCGCCTATAAAATTCACCTCCATTTCAAAAGTGGCACCCTCTCGATTTCCTGACGACACGAATCGCTCGGTGCTGATGAGGAGGAGCTTCCGTATCGCCTCCTCCAGCTCGTCCGCGTACGCACGCCCGAATACGCTCTTGTACCTGCAACGAGGCACAAGTGAGTAACTGAGCGGCGCGAGGGATAGCGAGTGACGGGAGCTGCGCGCACTCTTACTCTTGAAACGCTTCTTCGTATCGCGGGTCGCGCTGTGCCAAGGTGAACTCGCGCAGCGGCTCCACTAGGTGCGTTTGGTTGGTAGCTTCGATCTGATCGCACGCGTCTCCTGTAACATGAGGTGGACCGTAAGAGTGTGCACGGGGGACAGTTGAAGGCGCTCGTTTTGCGCGCGGTTCACTTACCCACGTTGAGGTTGAAGGTGGAAGAGTCGTGTTGCACGAAGGTGACTTGGTCGTAGAGGTGCACGTAGCGGTCGCAATTGACGCCCAGCAGCGTGCTGTCGACGGCGACCGCGTAGCGCAGTGGCACTGCGGTGATGTTGTCTGCGGCGCGCGTCACCAGCAGCTCGTGGCGGTAGGTGAGCGTCTCGCCCCGCGCGCGCACGCCCCGCACAGTGCGGCGCCAGCGCTCAGCACGCTCCACGTAACCCGCAAACTCGAAGGCGGCGAGGTCCTGCGGCGCGGGCAGGGCGGGCGGCGTTCGCTCGGAGGGACGGGCGCGGCGCGGGGATAGCACGAGACATCGCCGCACCTCAGCGGCGCCGGTGCGGTCGGTGCGCAGCAGTATCGCCTGCATGCTCCCGTCGCGTAATCGTGCGCGGTACGTACTCGCGGCGCCGTCATGATAGTCGATGCGCGCGGCGCCGCTCGCCGGGTCCCACCGCACCGTGTACCGCTCGGTGAACCGCGCGCGCGGTACTGTGAGCACGCCATTTACTGTCATGGAGCGCTCAAAGCGCGGCACGGGCGGTGTGGGCTCGCGCTCGACCGACCACTGCGCCCGCCTCTTGCTCTTGCAGGTGCGGACGCACCGGGTGACGCGTGCGGATGCCGTGGTGGGCGCGGCAGCGGGCTCTTCTATCGCGGGCGAGGCAGCGGGCGCTTCTATCGCCGGCGAGGCAGCGGGCTCTTCTATCGCGGGCGAATCGTCTAGAACGATGGGAGGTAGCGAGGCATCGCGGTCCGCCTCAGCCAGGAACTGTTGCAGCAGTACCGCTGAGTTATCTGACAACGTAATAATGTATTATTAAATAAATATTGCTGTTTATTTTTTCTTTTGAACGTGTTTCGCTGTTAACCATAACCAACTTTGCCAGGACTGCGGGTGAGCACTAAGTGTTCTAAATACATTAAAAGTGTTAAACTAATATTTATAGATGTGTTATGACGGATCGACTATACTCTTAGCTGAGTGGGCGTACTGTTATTATCAGTCAAATAAGTATTGAGGACGACGATTACGATACGGCAATTTAAGAGTCGCTATTGATAACCACTTCAACCACTAAGGGTTCGACTTGTCACTGCAGGGTATCTCTGAGAGCGCCGCTGCGGTCGACAGCTCGAGGTGGCTGTGAAGATGAACGCCATAATGTGGGACGTGAGCTCGCATCCGAACTATACGCTTGTTGCATTTTAAATATATCGTCAACCTTTTTTAAAATTACACTTATAACCTAATTTAATTTATTTTGACGTGACAACGTCTTATAATTCGATGGAGCCGGCTGCACACACGAAAAAATATGACGTATGCGGCGTTACCTCGCTCTGAGGCGTTCCATTTAAGGCTCGTTTGATAAAAAATTTGACCCCCTTGTACACTGGCGCCCGGACTACACCTACCCCCAATCAGAAACTCCCCCTCCCCCTTTTTTTTGATGTGAAACATCGTTCAAACCCACAATTGTATTGACCACCGTAACTCGAAAAACTATAAGCGCTAGACCATTTTTGATAAAAATTTTGACCCCCCCTTGTATCCCACATTAGCGCCCAGACTACCCCTACCCCCATCAGAAACTCAACAACTCCCCCCCCCCTTTTTGATGTGAAATATCGTTCAAACCCACAATTGTATTGACCATCGTAACTCGAAAACTATAAATGCCATTTTTGATAAAAATTTTGACCCCCGTTGCACCCTACATAAGCACCCGGACTACCCTACCTAGGCACCCGGACTACCCCTATCCCCTATCAGAACCACCCCCCTTTTCATACTTCACCCCCCCCCCCCCCCTCAATAGTCATCCCACGAAACCTATTTAATTCTTCTTTTCTCAATACATCAATATGAAGACATGTGCAGCTTGTGATGTGCAATTTAACGATGGTGTTCAATGTGGAACCTGTAAGAAACACCTTGACTTCAACTGTGTAAACATTTCTGAATCTGGTTGGAGAAAATTGGGCGTTGAAAGAAGATCACAATGGAAATGTCCTACGTGCCACATAACTTCACCATCTATCTCCGTATGTGAACCGGCTGCCTCATTGGATACAATATTGTGCGAACTACGAGATATGAAGCGTCAATTAAACAGTTTGCCAACCCTAGTTGAAGATATGCGTTCAATAAAAAATGAGTTGTCTGACCTGAGTAATACCATATATGTTGTACGAAGCATAATATCATAATAATAATAATAATCTGGGCCAGTCGTTATCTCACCATGAGACTAACGCAAACCTCGGAGGAAAATTATATGGCTCTCTAAATTCTTTTGATATAAAAGAAAAATGTATCACAAGATTTATAACAAAAGCCAATAAACCGCAGGGCAGCTTGTGGCGTGCTGAATGTGAGTGGCGACACTGCGGTCCTGAGTGCTCCAGAGAGTCGGCCAGGGCCTCGTATCCAGCTGGCCTTTATTGGCTGGCTAGAGTGGAAACCGAAGAGTGCCCGCAGGATTCTCAACTCTGGCTTGCCTTAAACGGCTGGTCAGAGAGGGGTCGCCAGAGCTATATGCTCGGGGGTGGAAGTGTCATTTTCAAGGGCATAACTACAGGGAAACCACTGCGATGGTGAAA
This sequence comes from Lymantria dispar, assembly GCA_032191425.1. Lineage (NCBI taxonomy): Eukaryota > Metazoa > Arthropoda > Insecta > Lepidoptera > Erebidae > Lymantria > Lymantria dispar. The sequence goes on from CM063452.1 coordinate 164,806, forward strand.
CCGGCGCCGCACCGCTCGACACCCCAAGCCACTTGCACCAATGTTGCCCCCCTGTTGCCAGTATGACCTGCGTGTCTGTGGCGACCGTTTGGGGGGCCCATTCAGTGAGTTGGCGAGTCACCGTCTGCCACCGTTGAATACGATGCAAGGGATTGAAGGCAGACGACAGGTCAAAATCAATAGTTTTAAGTAAAATAGTCCATCAAACCTCATAACCCCATAACCAGGTTTTAGATATCATCATTATACAATAGTTTTACACCTACCGTTGGCAGTCCACGAGTGTTATGTGCAAACGTGGAGTGTCATCGGTAGATGTTCCAACCCATTTTAACATTAAATTTCTCCAAAGGCCTCTGCGTGTTGGTTCCATATCCCCATGTAAGCCTACCAAAGGACCGGGTATCTTCCTTTGTAAGATACCCGTGACACTGAGATACATAATAATAATAATAATAAAGTGAGTTGGCGAGTCACCGTCTGCCAAAGTTCAAGACGATAAAGGTATTGAAGGCAGACGACAGTTTTTCAATCAATAGTTTTTAGTTTAGCCAGTCCATCATGTGCAGACGTGGAGTGTCATCGGTAGACGGCCCATCCCATTTTTACATTAAATTTCTCCAAAGGCCTCTGCGTGTTGGATCTATATCCCCATGTAAGCGTTTCAAAGGACCAGGTATCTTCCCTAGGAAGATCCCGTGAACAAGGAGATACATAATAATAATAATAATAATAATAATAATAATAATAACAAAATAACATAATAATAATAACATAATATTATGTATATTTAAAGGATTAAGAAAAAAATGACTGCCCGCTGAGTTTCTTGCCGGATCTTCTCAGTTTGTGGCCGCGTTCCGATCCGGTGGTAGATTGTTGTATTGTATTCAAACGTGTAATTTGACAATATGTAAGTGCCCTTAAGAGGCCTATGCAGAATAAATGATTTGATTTGATTTGAGAAACACCTGTCAATATTCCAGCGACAAACTTGATGAATTTGGCTCTAGACTAATTAAACTTGAAAGAAAAGCAGTTGAATTCGAGAAACTTCAAGATACAGTCACTACATTGCAAGCAGATCTGGATGATGCGAAATTGCAATTATCCTTAAACGAACACCTATTTCGTTTAAACAATGTGGAAATTAAAGGTGTACCGCTTAAGAAGGACGAGAATCTATTCTAGATTCTAGACGCAATCAGTCGCAACATTAACTATAACTGCCCTAAATCTCAAATTAATTACTTGTCGCGAGTGCCGATATACAACACCAAGGATAAACTAATAGTTGTAAGCTTTTTAAACCGCTATACACGGTGACATTTTATTCGTCTTACAAAAAAAAAAACATAAATGTATCCGAGCTAAGAAACATATCTAACATATTTAAATGTTCAATAGTGGTAGTTATAAAAAAATAATAAAATAAAATAAATTAAAAATTTTGTAACAACCTGTTTATCATGTTTACATTTAAACAAAAGAAATCATTCAGTATTTCATTAGCCAATCACAAATACGAAGTACACGTGGACGGCTTTTACAAAGCGTAATCCCGGCGCTGGATACCTACCAGGTTTCCTTTACGGCGCCCGATCAACCGCCAATAATAGTTGTTTTAGTAATTTAGTATCCGCAGGTGTGCGCAAGTGATAGGTCATGCGCACGAGATTACTTACTTCCGTACGAGTAACTACGTATTCCGCGACATCGTTGTGTGTGTGTGTGTTGTTACAAAATGTCTAATAGACATTATAAATATTCGAATATCGAATTCGTACAAATGGTGCGTCTGTATGCGATAGCTGGGGACAATTTAAGAGAGGCGAGAAGACTTTACGCAGCTCCCGCGAATATGCAGATGCTTCGCAATCGGGGTGTAATTAACCCACAGGTGCCGGGGCTCCAAGTGATTTTGTCAGCGACACAACGTCTGATTGATCACGGTCAATTCCACAAAATGTGCGTGGGCTACGAACTAAGTCGGACATGTTTTATCGACAAGTTTTAATGAGTTCTTACGATGTTATTGTTTTAACAGAGACGTGGTTAATGGATGGAGTATTGAGCTCGGAATTTTTTGATGATCGTTACGTAGTGTGGCGCCGAGATCGGGATTATACTATGAGGGGGCAATCGCGAGGTGGTGGCGCGCAGAGACTTGCCCTTTATATCGCAACCTATATTCCACTCCTCAGCGGAAGATCTTTGGCTTAAACTACGTGTTAAAAAATCTAACTCACGCGACTATATCAACCTATACCTGTGCGTCGTTTATCTGTGTAAGCTAAACAAAGGTTTTACTTTTTCTACACAGCTTCATAATTTTCTTTACAAACTAAACAATGCAATATTGAACGATCCCTTAAATATGTTCTTGGTAATAGGTGATTTTAATATGAGTGGTATTACGTGGGTACCATCGGATAATTTGTCACTTGTTCCGATGAACTTAATCTCTAATGATGAGTGCTTGTTTGCCGATGAAGTGTGTATGTTTGATCTTAGACAATATAACGGTATCCCAAATCAGTACGGGAAACCTTTAGATTTGATACTTTCCAATCATAAGTTGTCAGTTTCCGAGAACTTGGATCCTTTAGTACCTATTGATTTATTTCATCCTGCGTTATTCATAGTTGTTGATTTCTTTGAATTATTAGTAATTCTTGATCACGCGCCGGGTACCCGATTTATATATAACAAGGGCGACTACGAATGCATTAATCGCCATATTCGATCAATTTTTTTTATTTTTTTTTATTGCAAACGATGGCAAACGAGCAAACAGTACACCTGATGGTAAGTGTTGCTGCCGCTCATGGACCTTTACAAGGCCGTTGCCTACCGCGAAGAAAGTGAAGGGAGTGTGAATGCGTGCATTGAGGCTCGGTGATGCCAAGGGCACCACCAAAGCCCTCACGCAAACACCCTCAGAAAGTTGGGCTTCCGGCTCTCTCGCTCACCGAACGAAGCGCAGTAACAAATCGCTACTACTCAGACGTTGATTTTCTGCTCAGTGTGGTACTGCCCCGGACGGACCGGCCCGCGGCTGTAGACAGATAACTGTCGACAGTGTGCTCCTACCACGCTTATAAAGAAAATATGCCATCTTGTACTGTTATAACGTATTGAAAAAGAAGTCAGTTGTGTAGTGTCATCCAAGGAGGAATTTCTTTTCATCGGTAAGTTCATGAACTTATTAGTTCAGTGATATTTGTTAATTTTGTAATAGTATGTCGTTTATAGATAACAACGATAACAATCGCAAACAGAGCCTAACATTATATCGTCTGCCATACATGGATGTCATTTTTTATTATTTGAGCAACCGCGCAATGTACTGTGTTTATTGAGATATCACCGAGCACCGCCATAATACCGAGGTAGCGCTAAGGTGCCCATGCTTTTTATGTGTGAGTGTGCGTTGGTTACAGAAATTAGTTATAGATTGTGTACAAATTGGAGCTTCAAGAGTGAAGAGTGTGTGTGTGTGTGTGTGTGTGTGTGTTATGAAGAGAGAGAAATGCGGCTATACTGATCCTAATACAGAATGCGAGCAAGGGCCTTTCTAAAGTATTAATATTTCTATGGTCCACCTAGTGCGCGATCGTCGTACGTCGTGCTATTCCTGGTTGCCAATAGAGAATCATTCTTCTCCAACGGTTACCGGTTTGTCGAGCAATTTGGCCTGCCCATTGCCGTTTGTACGTGCCAATTCCTTATGCTATGCTGGTTACACTCGTTCTTCAACGGATTTCCGTTTTATGGGGTTGATATTTAGAGATCACGTTTCATTGACATATATCATTGCTGGTAATATACATCATCACAGCCCACATACATCCCACTGTTGGGCTCGGGTCTCTTCCTGGGAGGGAATTAGACCTACTATACCATATTGTTCAGACATGTATAGGGTTTTATTTCGAGATTTCCTTCTCTAGCACAGATGTTATGTGCATACTATATCCCTTAGTCGTCTTTTACGACATCCACGGGCAGGATAGGGAGTGGTGAATTGTATTCTTACTCCGTCACCACAGAAAATAATACACACTAGCTATAAACCTTTGTTTCTTTTATTTAAACTGCACATAAAATAATTTAAATAAATATGTGCAATGGAATAGATACCCTGTCATACTCTGTGTATTAAAAATGCAAAAGAATGTAAAGATGTTAATGAAGTTAGCCTGTACAGTTGAGGTGTTCTACTTGCTCGTAAAATTAACGTTCGTAAATTATGGACGACAGTTAAAATGTAGACTTGGTATTAAATATTTACTGTAGCTAGTGTGTTTCTATTCAGTGTACTGCTTTACCGGCACTTTGAAGCATTCAACAAGGTTTTAATGAAAAGTATTATGCATTTGCAACTTCTAAACGCAAGTACATACAGAGGTACTTTATACAGTTAAATAATATTTGTACTGAGAAATATTTTAAATGAGTTTTACTTTCAAATATATACTTTACTCACATTTTACGATGGAAATGTAATCACTGTTTGAAGAACGGATTTCTTAACCTACCAGGTACAAATACTGTATCCAACTTCTTAATCAATATTGAAAATAAGCACAAACCATTTTAATTGTAACTTCAAAAGTCGCGATTCGTGTTCTTTTAAAGCCTCCTCTACATATCAGCGGATGCGTCCGCAGATGTCATCGGCGGACGCGTCCTCGGACGTGCCAACGCTCGGCGCGAGCGAGCGATCTGTCCACACGTCTGATGACGGATCAGTGTTCATCGGGAAGTGAATGAGAATGCACGCGTAATTTCTGCAGTATTTTTTCGTTCTTTCTTTTTTACTTGCTCGTTAAAATGGCTAACACGAGCACTGACGAAACATTCAAATTCCTGAAGCTGTATGAAGTAGAAATTCGAACAAAATTATCAAATTCTCCAGATGGCTCTGCATATAGTTCTAAAAGCTGGTTTTCCACGCTATTCCTGCGAAAAGAAATGGCGTCCAGGAGGATGTGTTAAAAAAATTACAATAAATCATTATTTTCATCATCTCAGCCCATATACGTCCCACTGTTGGGCTCGGGCCTCCTCCATAATGGAAGGGTATTTGACCTACTATACCACGCTAATCAGACGTGTCGGTATAGGTTGATATAGGGTTTTATTTCGAGTGTTCCTTCTATCGCATAGATGTTATATGCGTTTTATATCCCTTAGTCGTCTCGTACGATCACCCACGGGTCAGATAGGGGGGGGGGGTCATTAGGGGGTGGTGAATTGTATTCTTACTCCGTCACCACACGGAAGGGAATAAATACATTATGGAAAAGATTTTTTCTACTTTATTCGGTTTCTATGTATGCTGATTACAGCGTCTACCACCTTCCTCTTCTTCATTTTTTTAATAACTACTACGATGGACACTTGAGTAATATTCAAAGGTCCTAAATAAATAAATAGCAGCAACAGCTACGGTCTCAATATCCATTTCGCGTGCGTAGGTGTTGCATCCGCCAAGAATGAATACAGACTGATCGACCTACAGACGTGTGGACAGCTCACCGAGATCCATCCGCGGATGCATCTGTCGACGTCTGCAGACGCATCCGCCGACGTGTAGAGGAGGCTGAACAATTGAACAAGGAGGCGATCTTAAAACAGCCGCTGATTATACGCGAGTAAAGTGAAATGTAAGTATATTCTTCATACTATGTAGTAGTACTTATATTTAAAGAAAGTAATTATAAGATATAGATTTACAGTAATTCTTTATTTAAAAATTGTGGTACTTCTTTAATAATTAAATTTTGTAATTTTAGTAATCTATACCAATAAATAAAATTGGAGTGTCTGTTTGTAATGTCAAAATAATAGGCTTTTTTCATGCTCACACGGCCATTTGCACGACACCCATGCCCAAAATATAGATCAAAAAAAATTTGTCCGTCTGTCCGTTCCGGGCAATCTTCAAAACGGCTAGACCGACTTCAACAATTCCTTCACCAATGGAAAGCTACACTATCAGGGCGCAAACCAGGCCACATTCCATCCCGGTACTCCCACGGGAACGGGAACCACGCGGGCAAAACGACTATAACCTATAACCGAAGCTAAGCGAGGGCGGATTGCTAGTTTTTATATATATAGACTAGCAACCCGCCCTCGCCTCGCTTCGGTTTTAGTCGTTTCACCCGCGCAGTGCCCGTTCCCGTGGGAATACCGGGACAAAACATAGCCTAGTTTACGCCCTGATACTACAGCCTTCCATTGGTGAAAGAATCCCTGAAATCGGTCCAGCCGTTCTGAAGTTTACCCGGAACAAACAGACAGACTGACAGACAGACAAAAATTTTTTAATTGCTATTTTAGGCATAGGTGTCGTGCAAACAACCGTGTGAGCATGAAAAAAGCCTATTAGTCCGACATTACAAACAGACACTCCAATTTTATTTATTGGTATAGATATAGATGAATTGCTGTTCGTTAGTCTCGCTAAAACTCGAGAACGGCCGGACCGATTTGGCTAATTTTGGTCTTGAATTAACTGCGAAAGTCCAGGGAAGGTTTATACGGTGAGAAAATATGGCAAATTGCGATTAAAATTTTATTTTCCCATACAAACCGTTCTTACCTGTGAAACATTTAATGTTCGTCCTGTGGGTTCGGCATTTTTGGCATAATTACATGTTGATCTAGGTTAAAAAAGGAATCGATAAGAAAAGGCAGTATATCACTTAGTCATCTTTTACGACACCCACGGGTGGTGAATTGCATTCTTACTCCGTCACCACACGGAAAATTTACAATATAGTACCTACTAATTATAGAGCTTTTGTGGCGAACAGGAAAGACCATACAAAATGCAAAATTCACGGCATTGACATTTTTTACACAAGCGAAGCAAGAGTGAGACGATTGTAAAGCCAGGAATTCTTTATAAATTATAATTGCTTGTAATTTACTTATTATATTAACCATAATGTCCACTGTGTTTATTAGTTTAGAATGTAACATATTAGCGGGGCCCTGTCATTAGCTGTATCATGTAACATATTAGCGGGGACCTGTCATTAGCTGTGTCATGTATATCAGTTGGTCTTCCAAAAAGAAATAAATAAAATAAAATTATATATGGATGCATCGTGCATAAAAGAATGCTATGTCGTCATTTAGGCAGCCAGCGCCATGTAGGTATGTAGCGTAGAGATATAGCGGGAAGACCGATCTTAGAGGGACGTTGGCCTTGAGAGGATGGGAGGTTGACAGCATCTGTTCCACCCAGTAGCGAAAGATGTAATGACTTAGATAGTTATATATTTAATTAAATATTTCAGTATATTTAAATTATTGTAATCATTCTGGTCCCCGTACATATTTTTAAACTGTGTAACTTATAAATACGGTCCTTATGTTATACTTTATCGAACGCAGTCGTTACATCCGTGAATCTGTTCGATTGACTTGTATGATCAACTCTGATTGCACAGGTGTTGTGGTGGTTAAACTACGTACTTATCGTGCCATTGTCGTGGGTTCAAATCTACGCAGGACATCACATTGTGCTGTCCACAATTTGTTGTTTAGATTCTACATATAATTTGTGTCCATTAATTATATGTTTGTAAAGTCCCCCACAATATAAGGATTATTTCCTTAGTGCAGAATGTCTTAAAAAAAAGAGCATGCGTACAAAGTACGCATTTCATAAGTGAAACTTTTTTATCCTCTATCCCTTATCTTTCATCCTTCATCGTTCATTCTTCGTCCTTCATCCTTTATCCTCTATCTCATTCTCTCGCCGCCTGAATCCTATACATTTACGTGTTTGTGTCTCTATGGACTCCCTTTTTCGTTTCATCGAGTTTGAAATCACAACGATTCTAAAGAAGTTTAACTTCAATAAAAAAGGCTATCGATGTACTTACTGAACACAGCCGAGTTGATCTAGACTGAGCGTTGGGCATCATGTCGCTCCAGGCGCTATATACAGTCATATACAGATAGAAAGACTCACCTGTGGGGGGGAAGTAGTAGACGCCGCGCGAGGGCCGGTACAACGGGGATGGCGCGGTGCTGGTGGAGGGCGTCTGGATTGGTGGTGCATCGTCAAGTGTCTCGTCAAGCTCGTTGGTCTGATCGCTCTGGTAGTTCGTGGTGAGTGCGCTTAACCGCTGCTGGACGTCAAGTGTGACCTGTGCCACAGGCGCTACTACTGACGATGCTGCGGGAGGGGGAGGCGCGTACGAGGGGACAGGCGCCAGCGGGGCCGGCGACTGCAGCGGCGGTGAGGATGGCGCAGCGGGAGGGGGGTTCAGTGCGCACTCTGCAACAGTGGAACAGTTACTAGTGTACCGCCAACGCGGGTATGACGCTGCGGGGTGTAGTACTCACGTGCGGGGGCAGACGCTGCTGGAACGGGCACCAGCATAAACTGCAGCGTAGTGGTTCCGTCCAGGCTCTCTGCAACAGAACGTTAGAGGTCATGCGCGAGGCACATCACATGTATCACGTCACACGATACTCACTCAACAGATCGGACAGCACGGGTGCTGAGAGGTGGTGCGAGGCAGGCGATGAGGCTGACGTCGAAAGAGGCGTGCCGCTTGCCGCCTGACCGAGACCAGCTAACTCTGTAAAGTTACAAACTCTATCTTTAACTTTGAAGGTAAAGTTAAATTTAGTTTGTAAATCAGTTAAGAGATGGCGCTGCCGTTAAAATTATATTGTGAATTATTTTTGCCATCGAGGTATATATAAATATAGATATTTAGACTTTTTAATACGGGTTTAATACGGCTTTGTTGAGCCCAATAATCCGGGTAAAGTTATCATAACCCTCTGCGGCTAACAACTATAGTCATACAATAATAAAAATAAATTTTAATGAGATCGATTACAGGATCACGCGAACAGTTCGGGTGAAATCGTTATATCCATCCACGATTACATTTACACAGACAGTTAGAAGAACATGAAACTCAAACCTCAGATAAAGTAATTAGCTATAAACAATACCCTAGAAGTGAATGACCCTTGATGCCACCCTATTTTACAAAAGCTAAGGAGTTGAGAGTTCTGTTCGCTCATCATTCGCTCATCATTCGCTCATCTTACACATCTTTGACTGTAGTAGGCTAACAACAAATCGTATAATCATCATCATCATCATTTCAGCTCATATAAGTCCCACTATTGGGCTCGAGCCTCCTCCACAACAGGAAGGCAATTGATCTACTATACCATGGCCAGACGTGTTGGTATAGGGTTTCGTTTCGAGTTTTCCTTCTCTTGCATACATATTATACGCATGTTCTATCCTTTCATCGTCTTTTGTGACACCCACGGCCAATAAAGGAGGTTGTGAATTATATTTTTACTTCGTCATCATACAGAGAAAATTGTATAATGTAGAAGTTGTGTTACTTTATATAAAAAGGGAGGCATCGTTCAGGACACCTGGCACATGTGAAACATTAAAATTAAATAAAAGAACAGATTGCGACAGGAACTAATATGGCATGAAGAATAAATAAAATATTATGATTTTTTTCCCCAAAATGATGATTTGTATTCAATAGGTATTCATTTTGATTAGTATACAGTATAGGTATGTGTTTAGGTTAATAATTTATTTTGCGCTCGCTTGACTAGATGGCGTTGTATAAAATTCTAAACCAGGTTATGGTTTCGTTACACACATCGCAGCGTGGCGTTAACGCCATACCAACGATCAGGTTCACCATCACCTATAGATGTTTTACATCATAAATATCATAAGTATTGGCATGCATGAGTTCATTGTACAGTGTCTTCACACAGCCGCACTCACCTGCGATAACTCTGAGCAAGCGGGCGTCGTCACGTCGAGTGCGGGGCGCGGCGGCGGCGGCGGGGGCGGGGGCGGCAGCGCCTGCACACGAACACGCACGTTACACACACGCACACACACACACGCACACGCACACACACGACATGGGGGCGGCGCGCGGCCCCGTGACCCACCCGATAGCACGTCGCCTTGGTCGTTGGTCCGACTACCAGTGCACAGTTCCTCGTGTTGAGCGGTCGGCCCGACTAAACGACTAACCACACTATACTTATATAATACAATAGTTACTTAATGTCAATAGCTTAAATGATATCATCATCGTCTCAGCCCACTACTGGGCACAAGCCTCCTCCACAATGAGTGAGAAATTAACCACGCTGGTCAGACATGTATAGAGTTTTATTTCCAGTTTCCCTTCTCTTGCATAGATATTATATGCACAGTATATCCTATAGTCGTCTTTTACGACATCCACGGGCAACATAGGGAGTGGTGAATTGTATTCTAATTACGTCATCACATGGAAAATACCCTTCAGTAAAAATTAATAAAGAGCATTTGTCAATTTTTACCTTCTAAGGGAACTAGGTAAGGTAACTGAAACCGAAGCGAAGCGAGGGCGGGTTGCTAGTGATGATAATTTCAGAATTCGTTTATCTGTATCTTTGTTCCCATTATACTACACCCTGTAGGTACACTATATATAATATACTACACGGAGTACACTACACGCAGTACATTACACACATTACACTAGAAGCATTATACTACACCCTGTAGGTACACTATATGTAATATACTACACGGAGTACACTACACGCAGTACATTACACACATTACACAAGAAGCATTATACTACACCCTGTAGGTACACTATATGTAATATACTACACGGAGTACACTACACGCAGTACATTACACGCATTACACAAGAAGCATTATACTACACCCTGTAGGTACACTATATGCAATATACTACACGGAGTACACTACACGCAGTACATTACACGCATTACACAAGAAGCATTATACTACACCCTGTAGGTACACTATATGCAATATACTACACAGAGTACACTACACGCAGTACATTACACACATTACACAAGAAGCATTATACTACACCCTGTAGGTACACTATATGCAATATACTACACAGAGTACACTACACGCAGTACATTACACACATTACACAAGAAGCATTATACTACACCCTGTAGGTACACTATATGTAATATACTACACGGAGTACACTACACGCAGTACATTACACACATTACACAAGAAGCATTATACTACACCCTGTAGGTACACTATATGCAATATACTACACAGAGTACACTACACGCAGTACATTACACACATTACACAAGAAGCATTATACTACACCCTGTAGGTACACTATATGCAATATACTACACAGAGTACACTACACGCAGTACATTACACAAGAAGCATTATACTACACCCTGTAGGTACACTATATGCAATATACTACACAGAGTACACTACACGCAGTACATTACACACATTACACAAGAAGCATTATACTACACCCTGTAGGTACACTACATGCAATATACTACACGGAGTACACTACACGCAGTACATTACACACATTACACAAGAAGCATTATACTACAGCCTGTAGGTACACTATATGTAATATATTACACAGAGTACACTACACGCCGTACATTACACACATTACACAAGAAGCATTATACTACACCCTGTAGGTACACTATATGCAATATACTACACGGAGTACACTACACGCAGTACATTACACACATTACACAAGAAGCATTATACTACACCCTGTAGGTACACTATATGCAATATACTACACGGAGTACACTACACGCAGTACATTACACACATTACACAAGAAGCATTATACTACTCCCTGTAGGTACACTATATGTAATATACTACACGGAGTACACTACACGCAGTACATTACACACATTACACAAGAAGCATTATACTACACCCTGTAGGTACACTATATGTAATATACTACACGGAGTACACTACACGCAGTACATTACACACATTACACAAGAAGCATTATACTACACCCTGTAGGTACACTATATGTAATATACTACACGGAGTACACTACACGCAGTACATTACACACATTACACAAGAAGCATTATACTACACCCTGTAGGTACACTATATGTAATATACTACACGGAGTACACTACACGCAGTACATTACACACATTACACAAGAAGCATTATACTACACCCTGTAGGTACACTATATGTAATATACTACACGGAGTACACTACACGCAGTACATTACACACATTACACTAGAAGCATTATACTACACCCTGTAGGTACACTATATGTAATATACTACACGGAGTACACTACACGCCGTACATTACACACATTACACAAGAAGCATTATACTACACCCTGTAGGTACACTATATGCAATATACTACACAGAGTACACTACACGCAGTACATTACACACATTACACAAGAAGCATTATACTACACCCTGTAGGTACACTATATGCAATATACTACACAGAGTACACTACACGCAGTACATTACACACATTACACAAGAAGCATTATACTACACCCTGTAGGTACACTATATGTAATATACTACACGGAGTACACTACACGCAGTACATTACACAAGAAGCATTATACTACACCCTGTAGGTACACTACATGCAATATACTACACGGAGTACACTACACGCAGTACATTACACACATTACACAAGAAGCATTATACTACATCCTGTAGGTACACTATATGCAATATACTACACAGAGTACACTACACGCAGTACATTACACACATTACACAAGAAGCATTATACTACACCCTGTAGGTACACTATATGCAATATACTACACAGAGTACACTACACGCAGTACATTACACAAGAAGCATTATACTACACCCTGTAGGTACACTATATGCAATATACTACACAGAGTACACTACACGCAGTACATTACACACATTACACAAGAAGCATTATACTACACCCTGTAGGTACACTACATGCAATATACTACACGGAGTACACTACACGCAGTACATTACACACATTACACAAGAAGCATTATACTACAGCCTGTAGGTACACTATATGTAATATATTACACAGAGTACACTACACGCCGTACATTACACACATTACACAAGAAGCATTATACTACACCCTGTAGGTACACTATATGCAATATACTACACGGAGTACACTACACGCAGTACATTACACACATTACACAAGAAGCATTATACTACACCCTGTAGGTACACTATATGCAATATACTACACGGAGTACACTACACGCAGTACATTACACACATTACACAAGAAGCATTATACTACTCCCTGTAGGTACACTATATGTAATATACTACACGGAGTACACTACACGCAGTACATTACACACATTACACAAGAAGCATTATACTACACCCTGTAGGTACACTATATGTAATATACTACACGGAGTACACTACACGCAGTACATTACACACATTACACAAGAAGCATTATACTACACCCTGTAGGTACACTATATGTAATATACTACACGGAGTACACTACACGCAGTACATTACACACATTACACAAGAAGCATTATACTACACCCTGTAGGTACACTATATGTAATATACTACACGGAGTACACTACACGCAGTACATTACACACATTACACAAGAAGCATTATACTACACCCTGTAGGTACACTATATGTAATATACTACACGGAGTACACTACACGCAGTACATTACACACATTACACAAGAAGCATTATACTACACCCTGTAGGTACACTATATGTAATATACTACACGGAGTACACTACACGCAGTACATTACACACATTACACTAGAAGCATTATACTACACCCTGTAGGTACACTATATGTAATATACTACACGGAGTACACTACACGCCGTACATTACACACATTACACAAGAAGCATTATACTACACCCTGTAGGTACACTATATGCAATATACTACACAGAGTACACTACACGCAGTACATTACACACATTACACAAGAAGCATTATACTACACCCTGTAGGTACACTATATGCAATATACTACACAGAGTACACTACACGCAGTACATTACACACATTACACAAGAAGCATTATACTACACCCTGTAGGTACACTATATGTAATATACTACACGGAGTACACTACACGCCGTACATTACACACATTACACAAGAAGCATTATACTACACCCTGTAGGTACACTATATGTAATATACTACACGGAGTACACTACACGCAGTACATTACACACATTACACAAGAAGCATTATACTACACCCTGTAGGTACACTATATGTAATATACTACACGGAGTACACTACACGCAGTACATTACACACATTACACAAGAAGCATTATACTACACCCTGTAGGTACACTATATGTAATATACTACACGGAGTACACTACACGCAGTACATTACACACATTACACTAGAAGCATTATACTACACCCTGTAGGTACACTATATGTAATATACTACACGGAGTACACTACACGCCGTACATTACACACATTACACAAGAAGCATTATACTACACCCTGTAGGTACACTATATGCAATATACTACACAGAGTACACTACACGCAGTACATTACACACATTACACAAGAAGCATTATACTACACCCTGTAGGTACACTATATGCAATATACTACACAGAGTACACTACACGCAGTACATTACACACATTACACAAGAAGCATTATACTACACCCTGTAGGTACACTATATGTAATATACTACACGGAGTACACTACACGCCGTACATTACACACATTACACAAGAAGCATTATACTACACCCTGTAGGTACACTATATGTAATATACTACACGGAGTACACAACACGCAGTACATTACACACATTACACAAGAAGCATTATACTACACCCTGTAGGTACACTATATGTAATATACTACACGGAGTACACTACACGCAGTACATTACACACATTACACTAGAAGCATTATACTACACCCTGTAGGTACACTATATGTAATATACTACACGGAGTACACTACACGCCGTACATTACACACATTACACAAGAAGCATTATACTACACCCTGTAGGTACACTATATGCAATATACTACACAGAGTACACTACACGCAGTACATTACACACATTACACAAGAAGCATTATACTACACCCTGTAGGTACACTATATGTAATATACTACACGGAGTACACTACACGCAGTACATTACACACATTACACAAGAAGCATTATACTACACCCTGTAGGTACACTATATGTAATATACTACACGGAGCACACTACACGCAGTACATTACACACATTACACAAGAAGCATTATACTACACCCTGTAGGTACACTATATGTAATATACTACACGGAGTACACTACACGCCGTACATTACACAAGAAGCATTATACTACACCCTGTAGGTACACTATATGCAATATACTACACAGAGTACACTACACGCAGTACATTACACACATTACACAAGAAGCATTATACTACACCCTGTAGGTACACTATATGTAATATACTACACGGAGTACACTACACGCAGTACATTACACACATTACACAAGAAGCATTATACTACACCCTGTAGGTACACTATATGCAATATACTACACAGAGTACACTACACGCAGTACATTACACACATTACACAAGAAGCATTATACTACACCCTGTAGGTACACTATATGCAATATACTACACAGAGTACACTACACGCAGTACATTACACACATTACACAAGAAGCATTATACTACACCCTGTAGGTACACTATATGTAATATACTACACAGAGTACACTACACGCAGTACATTACACACATTACACAAGAAGCATTATACTACACCCTGTAGGTACACTACATGCAATATACTACACGGAGTACACTACACGCAGTACATTACACACATTACACAAGAAGCATTATACTACAGCCTGTAGGTACACTATATGTAATATATTACACAGAGTACACTACACGCCGTACATTACACACATTACACAAGAAGCATTATACTACACCCTGTAGGTACACTATATGCAATATACTACACGGAGTACACTACACGCAGTACATTACACACATTACACAAGAAGCATTATACTACACCCTGTAGGTACACTATATGCAATATACTACACGGAGTACACTACACGCAGTACATTACACACATTACACAAGAAGCATTATACTACTCCCTGTAGGTACACTATATGTAATATACTACACGGAGTACACTACACGCAGTACATTACACACATTACACAAGAAGCATTATACTACACCCTGTAGGTACACTATATGTAATATACTACACGGAGTACACAACACGCAGTACATTACACACATTACACAAGAAGCATTATACTACACCCTGTAGGTACACTATATGTAATATACTACACGGAGTACACTACACGCAGTACATTACACGCATTACACAAGAAGCATTATACTACAGCCTGTAGGTACACTATATGTAATATACTACACGGAGTACACTACACGCAGTACATTACACACATTACACAAGAAGCATTATACTACACCCTGTAGGTACACTATATGTAATATACTACACGGAGTACACTACACGCCGTACATTACACAAGAAGCATTATACTACACCCTGTAGGTACACTATATGCAATATACTACACAGAGTACACTACACGCAGTACATTACACAAGAAGCATTATACTACACCCTGTAGGTACACTATATGTAATATACTACACGGAGTACACTACACGCAGTACATTACACACATTACACAAGAAGCATTATACTACACCCTGTAGGTACACTATATGTAATATACAACACGGAGTACACTACACGCAGTACATTACACACATTACACAAGAAGCATTATACTACACCCTGTAGGTACACTATATGTAATATACTACACGGAGTACACAACACGCAGTACATTACACACATTACACAAGAAGCATTATACTACACCCTGTAGGTACACTATATGTAATATACTACACGGAGTACACTACACGCAGTACATTACACACATTACACTAGAAGCATTATACTACACCCTGTAGGTACACTATATGTAATATACTACACGGAGTACACTACACGCCGTACATTACACACATTACACAAGAAGCATTATACTACACCCTGTAGGTACACTATATGCAATATACTACACAGAGTACACTACACGCAGTACATTACACACATTACACAAGAAGCATTATACTACACCCTGTAGGTACACTACACGGAGTACACTACACGGAGTACACTACACGCAGTACATTACACACATTACACAAGAAGCATTATACTACACCCTGTAGGTACACTATATGTAATATACTACACGGAGCACACTACACGCAGTACATTACACACATTACACAAGAAGCATTATACTACACCCTGTAGGTACACTATATGTAATATACTACACGGAGTACACTACACGCCGTACATTACACACATTACACAAGAAGCATTATACTACACCCTGTAGGTACACTATATGTAATATACTACACGGAGTACACTACACGCAGTACATTACACACATTACACAAGAAGCATTATACTACACCCTGTAGGTACACTATATGCAATATACTACACAGAGTACACTACACGCAGTACATTACACACATTACACAAGAAGCATTATACTACAACCTGTAGGTACACTATATGTAATATACTACACGGAGTATACTACACGCCGTACATTACACACATTACACAAGAAGCATTATACTACACCCTGTAGGTACACTATATGCAATATACTACACAGAGTACACTACACGCAGTACATTACACGCATTACACAAGAAGCATTATACTACACCCTGTAGGTACACTATATGTAATATACTACACGGAGTACACTACACGCCGTACATTACACACATTACACAAGAAGCATTATACTACACCCTGTAGGTACACTATATGCAATATACTACACAGAGTACACTACACGCAGTACATTACACGCATTACACAAGAAGCATTATACTACAACCTGTAGGTACACTATATGTAATATACTATACGGAGTACACTACACGCAGTACATTACACACATTACACAAGAAGCATTATACTACACCCTGTAGGTACACTATATGTAATATACTACACGGAGTACACTACACGCAGTACATTACACACATTACACATGAAGCATTATACTACACCCTGTAGGTACACTATATGCAATATACTACACAGAGTACACTACACGCAGTACATTACACAAGAAGCATTATACTACACCCTGTAGGTACACTATATGTAATATACTACACGGAGTACACTACACGCCGTACATTACACACATTACACAAGAAGCATTATACTACACCCTGTAGGTACACTATATGCAATATACTACACAGAGTACACTACACGCAGTACATTACACGCATTACACAAGAAGCATTATACTACACCCTGTAGGTACACTATATGTAATATACTACACGGAGTACACTACACGCCGTACATTACACACATTACACAAGAAGCATTATACTACACCCTGTAGGTACACTATATGTAATATACTAAACGGAGTACACTACACGCAGTACACAAGAAGCATTATACTACACCCTGTAGGTACACTACATGCAATATACTACACGGAGTACACTACACGCAGTACATTACACACATTACACAAGAAGCATTATACTACACCCTGTAGGTACACTATATGTAATATACTACACGGAGTACACTACACGCCGTACATTACACACATTACACAAGAAGCATTATACTACACCCTGTAGGTACACTATATGTAATATACTACACGGAGTACACTACACGCAGTACATTACACGCATTACACAAGAAGCATTATACTACAGCCTGTAGGTACACTATATGTAATATACTACACGGAGTACACTACACGCAGTACATTACACGCATTACACAAGAAGCATTATACTACAGCCTGTAGGTACACTATATGTAATATACTACACGGAGTACACTACACGCAGTACATTACACACATTACACAAGAAGCATTATACTACACCCTGTAGGTACACTATATGCAATATACTACACAGAGTATACTACACGCAGTACATTACACACATTACACAAGAAGCATTATACTACACCCTGTAGGTACACTATATGTAATATACTACACGGAGTACACTACACGCAGTATATTACACAAGAAGCATTATACTACACCCTGTAGGTACACTACATGCAATATACTACACGGAGTACACTACACGCAGTACATTACACACATTACACAAGAAGCATTATACTACACCCTGTAGGTACACTATATGTAATATACTACACGGAGTACACTACACGCAGTACATTACACGCATTACACAAGAAGCATTATACTACAGCCTGTAGGTACACTATATGTAATATACTACACGGAGTACACTACACGCAGTACATTACACGCATTACACAAGAAGCATTATACTACAGCCTGTAGGTACACTATATGTAATATACTACACGGAGTACACTACACGCAGTACATTACACACATTACACAAGAAGCATTATACTACAGCCTGTAGGTACACTATATGTAATATACTACACGGAGTACACTACACGCCGTACATTACACACATTACACAAGAAGCATTATACTACACCCTGTAGGTACACTATATGTAATATACTACACGGAGTACACTACACGCCGTACATTACACACATTACACAAGAAGCATTATACTACACCCTGTAGGTACACTATATGTAATATACTACACGGAGTACACTACACGCCGTACATTACACACATTACACAAGAAGCATTATACTACACCCTGTAGGTACACTATATGTAATATACTACACGGAGTACACTACACGCCGTACATTACACACATTACACAAGAAGCATTATACTACACCCTGTAGGTACACTATATGTAATATACTACACGGAGTACACTACACGCCGTACATTACACACATTACACAAGAAGCATTATACTACACCCTGTAGGTACACTATATGTAATATACTACACGGAGTACACTACACGCAGTACATTACACACATTACACATGAAGCATTATACTACACCCTGTAGGTACACTATATGCAATATACTACACAGAGTACACTACACGCAGTACATTACACAAGAAGCATTATACTACACCCTGTAGGTACACTATATGTAATATACTACACGGAGTACACTACACGCCGTACATTACACACATTACACAAGAAGCATTATACTACACCCTGTAGGTACACTATATGCAATATACTACACAGAGTACACTACACGCAGTACATTACACGCATTACACAAGAAGCATTATACTACACCCTGTAGGTACACTATATGTAATATACTACACGGAGTACACTACACGCCGTACATTACACACATTACACAAGAAGCATTATACTACACCCTGTAGGTACACTATATGTAATATACTAAACGGAGTACACTACACGCAGTACACAAGAAGCATTATACTACACCCTGTAGGTACACTACATGCAATATACTACACGGAGTACACTACACGCAGTACATTACACACATTACACAAGAAACATTATACTACACCCTGTAGGTACACTATATGTAATATACTACACGGAGTACACTACACGCCGTACATTACACACATTACACAAGAAGCATTATACTACACCCTGTAGGTACACTATATGTAATATACTACACGGAGTACACTACACGCAGTACATTACACGCATTACACAAGAAGCATTATACTACAGCCTGTAGGTACACTATATGTAATATACTACACGGAGTACACTACACGCAGTACATTACACGCATTACACAAGAAGCATTATACTACAGCCTGTAGGTACACTATATGTAATATACTACACGGAGTACACTACACGCAGTACATTACACACATTACACAAGAAGCATTATACTACACCCTGTAGGTACACTATATGCAATATACTACACAGAGTACACTACACGCAGTACATTACACACATTACACAAGAAGCATTATACTACACCCTGTAGGTACACTATATGTAATATACTACACGGAGTACACTACACGCAGTACATTACACAAGAAGCATTATACTACACCCTGTAGGTACACTACATGCAATATACTACACGGAGTACACTACACGCAGTACATTACACACATTACACAAGAAGCATTATACTACACCCTGTAGGTACACTATATGTAATATACTACACGGAGTACACTACACGCAGTACATTACACGCATTACACAAGAAGCATTATACTACAGCCTGTAGGTACACTATATGTAATATACTACACGGAGTACACTACACGCAGTACATTACACGCATTACACAAGAAGCATTATACTACAGCCTGTAGGTACACTATATGTAATATACTACACGGAGTACACTACACGCAGTACATTACACACATTACACAAGAAGCATTATACTACAGCCTGTAGGTACACTATATGTAATATACTACACGGAGTACACTACACGCCGTACATTACACACATTACACAAGAAGCATTATACTACACCCTGTAGGTACACTATATGTAATATACTACACGGAGTACACTACACGCCGTACATTACACACATTACACAAGAAGCATTATACTACACCCTGTAGGTACACTATATGTAATATACTACACGGAGTACACTACACGCCGTACATTACACACATTACACAAGAAGCATTATACTACACCCTGTAGGTACACTATATGTAATATACTACACGGAGTACACTACACGCCGTACATTACACACATTACACAAGAAGCATTATACTACACCCTGTAGGTACACTATATGTAATATACTACACGGAGTACACTACACGCCGTACATTACACACATTACACAAGAAGCATTATACTACACCCTGTAGGTACACTATATGTAATATACTACACGGAGTACACTACACGCCGTACATTACACACATTACACAAGAAGCATTATACTACACCCTGTAGGTACACTATATGTAATATACTACACGGAGTACACTACACGCCGTACATTACACACATTACACAAGAAGCATTATACTACACCCTGTAGGTACACTATATGTAATATACTACACGGAGTACACTACACGCCGTACATTACACACATTACACAAGAAGCATTATACTACACCCTGTAGGTACACTATATGTAATATACTACACGGAGTACACTACACGCAGTACATTACACACATTACACAAGAAGCATTATACTACACCCTGTAGGTACACTATATGTAATATACTACACGGAGTACACTACACGCAGTACATTACACACATTACACAAGAAGCATTATACTACACCCTGTAGGTACACTATATGTAATATACTACACGGAGTACACTACACGCAGTACATTACACACATTACACAAGAAGCATTATACTACACCCTGTAGGTACACTATATGTAATATACTACACGGAGTACACTACACGCAGTACATTACACACATTACACAAGAAGCATTATACTACACCCTGTAGGTACACTATATGTAATATACTACACGGAGTACACTACACGCCGTACATTACACGTGTAAGGTTGGGCGTTGGGATGCAATAATACGATCTGACTGCTGTATAGTAACTGTTAGTTTATTCGATAAGTGTTGGCTTATATAGAGGATACATCTTAGAATAATAACGTATAGAAGGATAGTGTCAGTATTTAGAACGTTCGAAACTTGAATCTAAAAATATTTATGGCGCGCAGACGATTACACACGTACACACGCACACCACTATACAAATTATGAAATCAAATTTTGTTTTTATTAACATAAATCGTCGAAATACTTTTAAAACTAATGTTAAAAAGCTTTTAAGTTTTTTAAATGTGTTATGACACCATTTGAATGTACAAACCGTCATAGTTACCTATTTATTTTTTAAGAGTTGCGTACGTACGTGCAGTGCAGTGACCTTGTACATTACGGAACGGTTCCGGCGTAAGCTCCATTAGGCTCCAATTGAAATGCTTCACTTTTTGTGTGCGAACTTACCTTCTATACGTTATTATACATGTACTTATATGTAACTTATATACTAAACACACACACACACACATATAGGATACACGACAACACGCATTATACTACACCTAGTACACTATGCAATATACTACACGCAGTACTTCAAAGCGTTACGTCGATTTTTTGAACCCTCATAACTTAGGTTTGCATTATGCTAGATAAACAAACTTCACGTGATATGATTCAATTGTAATAGCTCTTATAACGCCGATTTCGTTATTCACTTACTGATGATCATTAAAATTCTTAGGGTACTTTCTGAGGTAGAAGAAAGCTGAAATTTTGACCCTCTGATGGTGTATACCCCTCTTTAAAATGCGGGCTATGAGATAAGTCATCTCCGATGTGCAAGAAGTATACCCAAAAAAAAAAATCATGTCAGAAGTAAAACTTCTTTATCCTTCATCCTTCATCCCTTATCCCTCATCCTTTATCCTTTAATCCGTCAATTGTAGACGGATTTAAAAATAATATAAAATAGTATATATATTTTTGTCTCATTCTTTGCTGGCTTCATCCTGCACATTTTTTTTATTTTTATTTGTGTCTCTTACCTGTCGTTTTTTCCATTGCATCCGGTTTGAAATCACAACGATTCTAAAGAAGTTTCACTTCAAAAAAGTAAAAAGGAACGAATAAAATAAAAAAAAGTTATGAGCACTTACAATAAATATAAAATTGAAAATTTTGAATAACCCCCGACACAAACTAACAAAATACAAAAAGTATTACGTTCTCTTCAACAGGAATGATTAATTAATTATCATTTAACGAGTGCACTGGCCCGCGTGGGGCACCTACTCTTGTAACGACACGCCTGTACATGCTCTTTGGACAAGAGCTGATACTGTCACACTGCTGGACGGATATTAACCAGACATAGCTAACAACCACCGTAAGGCAACTGGCTTTAAAAAGAAGAAACCGCATCGAAATCAGGCCATCCGTTTGAGAGCTACGATACCACAGATGAACACACACGCACACCTACACACAGTCAGACATAGACGTCAAACTTATAACCTGCAAGAAATTTACAAATTAAAACTAATATAACACGACATGTCTGCTGCAAGTTTTCCAGGAGTTGGGTCCTCTGGAACTAATAATACTACTATTTAATACTTACATTTCCTAGGAAATGTAAGTATTAAATAGTTTTTGAAACAATATTTTATAAATTTCCTAAATAGCTTCGGAATTGTATAAATTTCCTAGGATTTGTATACAATTCCTAAATTTTATACATTTCCGGTTACATATAGAACACTGGAGCCTAATTGCATTTCTTTATAAATTATATTTTTGTTTTTTAGATTTTGGTTATTTTAATCATAATTATGTTTTATAAACTGTTCTTTGCCAAATAATATTTTTTGTGCGCCAGACATATTGCTATCGGTGACAAAATTCTAAAATAATAATGGTCAATTAAAAACAGGATGAAGTCGGCAAACATAAAAAGTACAAACCGTGAGCTTTTTACTGTCAGCACGATCGCAAGAGACGTTTAAAATAATAAGTAAAAAATATTTCATTCAAAACAGGTGATTTTAATAGTGATAGGACCGCACTGTGACCGTCTGTCTACAGCCGCGGGCCGGTGCCTCCGGGGTACTACCACACTGAGCAGAAAATCGACGTCTGACTAGTGGCAATTTGTTACTGCGCTTCGTTCGGTGAGCGAGAGGGCCGGCAGCCCAACTCTCTGAGGGTGTTTGCGTGTGGAGGGTTTTAGTGATGCCTTTAGTATGACCGAAGCTTATTGCCCTCATTCACACTCCCTTTACCTTCTTCGCGGTAGACAACGGCTTGGCAAAGGTCCATGAGCGGCAGCGACACTTACCATCAGGTGTACTGTTCGCAAGTTTGCCACCGTTTTCAATAAAAAATATTACACATTTTTGTTTATTAATCAGTAGCGTAAATAGATCCTTAACGATTATCGATTTACAATAATAATATATTCTACTAAATACAACCAAATATGACAAGTGAGATCTCAGCGTCCCACTGTTGGGCGCGGGCCTCCTCCGCTATGAGAGGAAAATTGACCTAATATACTACGCTGGACAGACGTGTTCGTATAGGGTTTTGTTTCGAGTTTGCCTTCTCTTACGTAGATATTATATGCATATTATATTCCGTAGTCGTATTTTACGACGGGGACTTATATTCTTACTCTGCCACCACACTTGATTTACGTTTCGGTTGGAGGTCCCCCCCCCCCCTGCGAGACGTCGGTCATCATCGCGGACTAAATACCCGGTCCAGTCACTTGCGGCGTCAGCTAGGGTGGCCCAGGCTCAAGTAATTGGCTGGGCCGCCCCAGTCGCCGCGGCGTGCTTACCCGCGCGCGCCCCGTCGCCTCCTTCCGCGAGACTACTGCTCCGCAACTAATAATATCCTAGTTAAAACATAAATGTGAAAAAGGTAGCCAAGTTTAAAATTATTATATTTTTTTTTTAAAGACAACACCCTGCACTAAAGAAATTAATCCTTGTATTGCGGGGGACTTTACAAACATATAATTAACGGAGACAAATCACATCCAGATTCAGAACACAATTTGTGGATCGCACAAAGTGTTATTCTGCGCGGGATTCGAACCCGCGACATTGGCACTGTAAGTCGGTACCTTAACCACTACGCCATCTGTGCAGTCATTATGGTGTGATTGTTGACTTCACGGACAAACACTTAAGATTACCAGCGAATTAAATATTTAAAATAAAAAGAACGTAAACTGTAATAACAATAGCATGCATATAACATAAAAGAACATAGGTCCATTCATCATCATCATCATCACAGCTCATACACGTCCCACTGCTGGGCTCGAGCCTCCTCCACTATAGGTAAGATATTACTCTGCTACACCACGCTGGTCTAGCGGGTTGGTATAGGGTTTTATTTCTAATTTTCCTTCTCTTGCATAAACGTTACCCATATGAATATTAAATTCCCCAGTCATCTTTTACGACATTCATGGGCAAGATAAAGTGGCGAATTATATTCTTGCATGGAGCAAACGGATATAGGTGGATACTATAAGTTCCTTAGTTAAACTATCTGAAAACTAATCAAGACTAATGTAAACGTTCAATATATTATATACTACTAGCTGACCCAACAGACGTTGTTCTGTTCAAATAAAGCGCCACCTACCGGCTCCAATTGTGAATCTAAACCATTCTCGAATCTCATTGAGCACACACAAATTACTTAAATCCAGTCAACAGATATCGCTATCTGTTAGAATCTTTTGGAGTTAACAGATAATTGTGACTGTCAATTAATTATAGACAAATAATTTGTAATAAAATAAAATTGCGACTATAATTAAAGATCTAAGCTATCCTATTTCTCAAGTTGGACCAGACTGCTCACGGTGTGCCAATTTAATTTAAAATCGGTTAAATAGTTTAGGAATCCATCGCGGACAAACATCGTGACAGGAGATTTATATATATATATAAGATATGTTTATATAATGTATATATTAATGCGTGAAACAAAAGCTTCTTTTTACGAATGTTACGTGGATGGACAAGTGTGAAATTTGACACAATTGAGGACGTATTGAGTACATAGAAGAACATATCGAGAATTGAATAAAACTACAAATTTATATAATAATGCATTAGAAAAACATTAAATAATTAAATATGCACATGATGCACATTACAATGCAAGACACATGAGACACATGTATATATACTTTTGTTTATGATTAGTCTCTGGTCCGAGTGTCAAACAATTCTAATTATGATGAAAATGTCTAATAGATATTTGTACTTAGATATTTAGTGAACTGCAGCTTGCTAAATATACAATTATACATATATATACTTATTTAACATTATTTAATTAAATAATTTGCCGTGTGGAATAAGAATACAATTCACAACTCCCTATCTTGCTCGTAGATGTCATAAAAACGACCATGAGATTACAATAAGCATATAACACCTATGCAGGAGAAGGAAATCTTGAAACAAAATCCTATTTCAAGTCGAATAATAGGTCAATTCCCCTCCCATTGCGAAGGAGGCCTGAGCCCAACAGAGGGACATATATAGGCTAAGATGATGATGATGACTTATTTATTAGAAAATTTTATAGCAGAAAATTAAATGTAAACCAATTATGACAACTCGGCGACCACCAATATTTATAAGTAGCACTTTTCTAGTAGAAATCAAAATGTATTTTAAATTTATTTAAGAATATTAATTTCTAATAAATAAATTTCAGAATAACTTACACAATTTGGCACCCATTTATATCTTAAGTATTTTGTCCGTAAAGTCGACAACCACGAAATAATTTTTATAATATTGAAATTGGCTGCCTTTTCACCATTATGTTTTTACCAGGATAATATACATTAGATATTTAATTGCACTAAATGACAGATTTGTCGATGATGGCAAACGGGCAAGCAGCACACCTGATGGTAAGTGATTTCGCCGCACATGGACCTTTGTAACACCAGGGGCACAGCCAGGCCCTTGCCTACCGTGAAGAAAATGCTCTTCTTAAACATCGCTTAAGTTTATACATTTAATTCGTTAAAAACAATCCGATGCGCGCGGGTTCGAGGCCTCGGCCGGGGAGCGATTGCGCTAAGGAATCACTTTCATTTTATAATCATACTTAGAAGCTTCGGCGCTTCTAATTGTGATTATTGAAATACGCGGCGCTGGGCGCACTCACCGAGCAAACACAGCAGGAGTACAGCGCGCATGGCAGCGGGCGGCGGCGTGCGGGTCGCGTGCGCGCGCGCTGCTTTCTGAGCGGTGCGCGCTCGGCGGCTGTGTGTTCGTCTGCGCCCCTCACGCCGCGCCGCGTGACGTCAGCACCGACACTGACAGCGCTCGCTCGCCACCTCCACGTGCCGTCGGCTCGCGCTCCGTGCTACTTCAAGCGCACGCAACCATTACAAATAATGTAATCATATTTCATCTACTTAAAAACGGAACATTCAAATAACTGTAACCCTTATTTTGTGTGAGAACGGGGCACTTGCAGAAATAAATATAAACTATAAAATAATAATAATAAAACCCTCTGGGCCAGTCGTTATCTCACCATGAGACTAACGCAAACCTCGGCGGAACATTATATGGCTCTCTAAATTCTTTTGATATAAAAGAAAAAATGTATCACAAGATTTATAGGAAAGCCAATAAACCGCAGGGCAGCTTGTGGCGTGCTGAATGTGAGTGGCGACACTGCGGTACTGAGTGCCCCAGAGAGTCGGCCAGGGCCTCGTATCCAGCTGGCCTTTATTGGCTGTCTGGAGTGAAAACCGAAGAGTGCCCGCAGGATTCTCAACTCTGGCTTGCCTTAAACGGCTGGTCAGAGAGGGGTCGCCAGAGGTATATGCTCGGGGGTGGAAGTGTCATTTTCAAGGGCATAACTACGGGGAAACCACTGCGATGGTGAAACCGGCGCCGCACCGCTCGACACCCCAAGCCACTTGCACCAATGTTGCCCCCCTGTTGTCCGTATGGCCTGTGTGTCTGTGGCGACCGTTTGGGGGGGCCCATTCAGTGAGATGGCGAGTCACCGTCTGCCACCGTTCAATACGATGCAAGGGATTGAAGGCAGATGACAGGTTGAAATCAATAGTTTTAAATAAAATAGTCCATCAAACCTCACAACCCCATAACCAGGTTCTAGATATCATCATTGTGCAATAGTTTTACACCTACCGTTGGCAGTCCACGAGTGTTATGTGCAGACGTGGAGTGTCATCGGTAGATGCCCCATCCTATTTTAACATTAAATTTCTCCAAAGGCCTCTGCATGTTGGATCCATATCCCCATGTAAGCCTTCCAAAGGACCGGGTATCTTCCTTTGTAAGATACCCGTGAAAAAGGAGATAATAATAATATTTATTTCAGACTATGTCCATATAAAAAGCTTAACTATGTCTAGTACTAATTAAAAAACTAAATTTAAAATAGATAATTCAAAAAGTGATTATTCATTGCTAAACCAGATTGTCACATGTCAATTTCAATATCAATAAGAGTTATAATAAAAATAAAATTACATGAAATTAAATATTTATAGGAATGTCAATTTTGTTATGTGTAATTTTAAATGTCAATGTTTTAATAAATTAAAAATTAAAATAAAAAGGTAAAGAATTAAGAGAAAAAAAAAACTATCAATATAGGTACCTGATGATCATTTAGGCTAAAAAAAACGGCTGTTCTATTAAAAACGAGATATATATAGAGGAGTAGTAGATAACTACAGCTCAAAAACTGATCGTATTGGTTACCTAATTAATTAAATATAACAATTGGTAATATCTAACATGACTATTACTTTACTACATCTAAAAGGGACGCTTGTAAGGGTAAATAAAAACTTGTTGAAATATTTATAAACGCCAATGTAAAAACTGCACCGTTATTATTATTACAAATGCGTAAGTACGTTTGCTACGCTTTAACCGGCGAACTGATGTCGAAAATTCTTTCACCAATGGCAAGCTATAATATCAGGGAATATCATAGGCTATATTTTATCCCGATATTCCAACGGAGACTCCGTGGGTAAGGCGACTGAAATCGAAGCGAAGCGAGAGCGGGTTGCTAGTTAATAACAATTCCTATAGCACGCTACTGCGTGTCAAAATAATTATATAAGTAAATTGTTAATGGCGGCCAGACCAATTATATTAAAGTATGTTTTCGTGGAGCTGGTCTCCCTGCACGCGTACGCGCACACACTTTGCACTACAGAGACGCGTGTTTCAATCATACGAGTCATTCTGTCTATTGTTGTAACAACTGCACGACTGCCGTAAGCTTAATAAAGTATTAGTACGTTAAATCAATTGTATCTTATATCTTTAAACGAGCAATTCTTGTATATATATATATTGAGGATCTCGGAAACGGCTCCAACGATTTTGTTGAAACTTGGCATACTAGAGAATTCGGGTCCAAAAAATCGATCTAACTAGGTTTTATTTATAGAAAATGTTCTTTTGTCGGTGTTTTTAGTATAACAATAAATGACATTAAATTTTAAAAGAATATGAATTCAAATTTCGTTCTCAACGTCAAGAGTTACGGTAGCTCAGGTGAGACATTGACCGGTTTTAGTTTTTGTGTGTCAAACAGTGTCGGATCGAATCTCGGTGTTATTATTATTCTCTTTTTGTATTTTTTTATATATTTTTGATTATTTATTTTTTATTAATATATCCCTAAATAAATTCTACAAAAATATTCCTGTCAACCTGATATTATTTATAATATGTGTACATTAATACCAATTATTAAAGTCGATATTGATACTGTCGGTGTCGGTGTCGGTGCTGATCTACTTCCTATTTGATGATACTAATGACTAAATGATGACGAGCGCCACACTCGTATGTGTAACTACTACACAATTATAGATTGTACGACTTCTGAACTTTATCTAACATAGCAATCCGCCCTCGCTTCGCTTCGGATTCAGTCGCCTTACGCGCGTAGTTCCCGTTCCCGTGGGAATACCGGGATAAAATATAGCCTATGTTACTCCCTGATATTATAGCTTTCCAATGGTGAAAGAATTTTTAAAATCGGTCCAGTACTTTTTGAGTTTATTCGTTACATACAAACTTACAAATTTTACCTCTTTATAATATTAGTATAGACTAGCAACCCGCCCTCGCTTCGCTTCGGATTTAGTCGTTTTACCCGCGTAGTGCCCGTTGTCGTGGGAATACCGGGATAAAATATAGCCTAGTTTACGCCCTGATATTATAGCTTTCCATTAGTGAAAGAATTTTTGAAATCGGTCCAGCCATTTTAAAGATTACCCGGAACAAACAGACAGACAGACAAAAAATTTTTAATCTGTGTTTTAGGCATAGGTGTCGTACAAATAACTGTGTGAGCATGAAAAAAGCCTATTATTTTGACATTACAAACAGACACTCCAATTTTATTTATTGGTATAGATCTATACTCTATACATACAAATGAATAAAGTTAAACTGTTTATTATACTGGCCTTTTTATGTACAAACGGTTATTTACACTACACCTATGCCTAATAATCAGTTTGAACTTTTTTATCTGTCTGTTTGTTTGAGGTTATCTTCAAAACGGCTGGACCAATTTTGATAATAATTCACTACCAGGAAGCTGTTTATATAAGGAGTAACTTAAGCTATATTTTATCTCGGTATTCCCACGGGAACAGGAACTATGCGCGTAAGGCGACTAAAACAGAAGCGAAGCGAGAGCGGGTTGTTAGTATATATATATATATATATACACCATATATATAAACAAAAAGATTTAAAAGTAAATTTAATTTTCCGTGTGGTGACGGAGTAAGAAATGTAGTTCATCACCACCTCTCTTACCCATGGGTGTCGTACACCTACGATACTCTTGTCACAACCCGGCGTGAGACACTAGGGAAGGTGGCACGCCTGTCAACTCTCAGCACAGAGGAGATTACAGATAGTCCCTAAACAAGACGTAGGCCCTGTTATTCCACGGGTCCCGCAATGGTCCACCCACTGGCATCGTCGATCATCGTCAATTCCGTTCCCATTAGCATCCGGGCCCACATGAAATATTTGGGTCTGGTGATCGATTGGCGATGGTGGTTCCGGGAGCATCTTTAGAAACTTGGTCCGTGGCTTGTCAGCGCGGCGTCCGTCCTTTTATGAGTCATGTCGAATGTGGACGGACCCAGCCCTATGTGCCGACCGCTGGGTAGTACGATCGATAGCCCTCTATAACGCACCGGTGTGGGCGGAATCCCTGACCGTCCGTCTTAGGGCTGTCTTATGGCGACCACAGAGGGCCAACACAGTCAGGGCCATATAGGATACCGCACGGTGGCGCTCCCCCGAGGGACCTGAAGGTGGAAATGCTTGCTGGACTCTACCGGCGGATGTCGGTCATACAGCTGCAGGCGGCATAGTCTCGTTGAGTGTGATGGCCGCCTGGCGGGTCGACGCATGCCGTAACGTCATTGCCTAGATCATTGAGACCTTCCGGTCGGTGCTCACAGGGTGGTTGGGTCGACGGCAAGAGGTGCTTGCCGGTGCAGGTATTGACGAGGCACGGTTGCTTCGCCAAGTACTAGTATAAAGTCGTGAGACAGACCACCTATCGTCCTATCACACCTGGGATTGCAACAAAGACCCAGCGCAGCACACGCTCGAGGTGTATGGCGCTTGGGCAAAGCAGCGCCTTGGACTCGTCGTAATTATCAGTGCTGAACATCGCTAAGGAGATGCTCGGCAGTGTCACAAACTGAGACGCGGTCGCCGCATAACGAGGCAGCGGATCGTGCGCGGGAGAAACTCCTCTACGGCGACACGATCTTCTGCCGGCGACTTTGGCAGCGCAGGCGCGAGTATCTGCGCTTGATGCAGCTCTAGCGAAGGCCACGTGACCAAACCGGGGAATAGTCCGTAACCCGCAGAGAGGCTGACCGCGTGAGTGCGACACCCCAAAAGAGGTGTTAGTGAAGGAC
This sequence comes from Lymantria dispar, assembly GCA_032191425.1. NCBI lineage: Eukaryota > Metazoa > Arthropoda > Insecta > Lepidoptera > Erebidae > Lymantria > Lymantria dispar. The sequence continues at coordinate 197,315 of CM063452.1, forward strand.
GGAACTCGAAAGGATATCCTGCCAGATTGACCACGGACGACAAGGTACTTCGTACTATTGGTCGGCCTAATTGCGAGTGGGTGAGAATACGGTGGGTTGTGGGACAGCGCACCACCCTTGCTTGGCCCCGGGCGGAGTGGACGGCGTGTGCGCTGATCATAGCCCGCCCAAAAAAAAGCTCCAACACATCTGACCAGAGCAGTATGGTAGGTCAATTTCCCTTTCATTGGAGAAGCCCCGAGACCAAGAGTGGGACGTATATGGGATGACGATGATGATGAAAATTAACACGCAGTGCATTTGTAGATTTTTTTTTAGGGAGGGGCTATGATCAGCGCTCACGTTGTCCAGCTCCGTCCAGGGTGACGAAGGGGCAGCGCGTAACCCCATAACCTACCGTATCTGCTTTCCTTCGTGGTTGGGCCAACCACCGGTACCGAGTTTCTTATCCTCCGTATAATATGTAGCGGTACAGCTCAGAGCTGTGCGCGTCACAACATGGCATTCAACAGCTCAAAGCCTACACGTAGACCTAATCAATTACAATAACACTTGATAGTAATTAAGTATATACCGCGTGTGGGAATACGCGCACACTGCGGCCGGGTGACGTGGCACCGCCCCCACCCCCACACCCCCCTGTGGTGATACACTACGGTACAGTTATCGACCAGCGGGCGTCACGTATGTACGCGCGGTCATATCACTCCTCGTCCATCACATACATATATATTGCAGTGAGACAGACTGACAGAACTTGGTGTCATCACCGCGTAAGTTTACACACACACAGACACGCGCATACACCTTAATGCAAGTACAGTAATATAATTAAAAAAATTAACAAAATTACGAATTATTCAAACGAAAACAAACAAAGCACACTCAGTCACGTGCAGGTAACGTCACCGTTTCATCTACAGCTCGGCACCGCCTCACCACCTCAATGATCTTGTTGAATACAATGCCTTACTAATGAGCGATCTAATCTAGAATGATAAACGATAAGTAGTCGAATACACATAAAAGAGGCACGTGATACATCAACACATTGCATGCGTGATCGTCATTCCAAAAATATTATTTTCTAATGGTTAATAGTTCTTAATATAATATGTCCAAATATGACAGACTTGACTGCACAGATCGTTTAATAGTTAAGATATCGACCTACCGTGCCCGCATTGTGACTGCGAATCTCACGGAGAACAACACTTTGTGCGATCCACAGATTGTTGCTCTGGACCTGGATGCAATTTGTGTCCGTTAACTTTACGTTTGTAAAGTCCCCCACAATACAAGGATTATTTCCTTAGTGTAGAGTGTTGTTTGTGAAAAAAAAACATAACGGTATTCTTCCACGTGGGACATTTGCAACCGTTCTTCTACAGAACACAATCGGCTTACAGATTTTGTTATTTAGAGAAGTGACACACAGTGCTGCCGACGGCATACCGGGTTCACTTCTGATATTAGTATGAACCTGACATTTATTAAACACATTTCAATGTTAAAAGTCATCATCGGTAACATAGACTGGTCACAGACGGTCCCTCAGACACTGCTGCTCAACTAGATTGAATACGTAGACTGTATTTTTTTAATTTGCATCCATTTTAATTTGTAGAACCACCAATTAAGTACCGCTGCATTAACGGTGTTGAACGTGGTGTCAAGCTCCACTAAACCGATCTAGCCATTCGTATCCTTTAGTTTCTCTTATTTAAGCCTCTTTGTAAAAGTTTTTTTTTTGACTAAAAGTGAATTTGTGTACAATTATCATTTCACGGTGACTAAGTACCAGACGAGTATGAAATTGTTCAAAAATATTTTGTCATGTTTCGCGTAGAACTTTACAAAGAAGTACAGGAGCAATAATATCTCGACTGATCTGTGTGCGCGCGCTATGGACGCGCCCGGTGAGCCGGCGCTGCTGCAGGTGCTGCGCGCGCACCGCGGGGACGTGACGTGCGCGGACGCAGTGCGCGCGCGCCTCGTGACGGGCGGCACCGACCGCGCCCTGCGCCTGTGGCACTGGCGCCCGCCGTGCGGCTGGAGCGAGCACGCGAGAGCGCCCGGCGCGCATCGCTACGGCGTGACTGCGGCGCGGTGGGCGCCCAGCGGTGTGCTGCTCGCCTCGGGCGGGGTGGACGGCGCCGCGCGTCTGTGGTGCGGGCGCACGCTGGCGGCGCGCCGGCTGCTGGCGGCGCCCGGCGCGCCCGCCGTGCGGGCACTGTGTTGGGCGGGGCGCGCCCGCCTGCTGGTGGGTCACGACGACGGCACGTTACGCGTGTGGTACGCGCCGCGCGCTCTGCTCATCGCGCGGCTCCTGGCGCACGACGGCGCGCTGCACGCGGTGTGCGCGCCCGCCGCCGCACTGCTGGTCACCGCCTGCACTGAGGGCGTACTCAAGGTGTTCGACCTCGCAGGTGCGCCATCCCCACCGCCCCTCGGTCACCAGCACGCGTTACTTACCGCACCGTGTTACACTACTGTGATATGTCTATAATTAGTAAAGTAACGCACTTTTTTTTTTGGGTGGACTATGTTAAGCGCACCCGCTATCCGGCTCTGTCCGGGGCGACAGAGGAGCGGTGCGCGGCCTCATACCCACCGTAGCACGTCGCCTCCGTCGTTGAGCCGATCACTGATACCGAGTTTCTTGTCCTCCGTGGTCAGCCCGACGGAATACCCTGAGAGATACCCTCTCCTCTTGATGTTCCCTTCCCGGAACCTCGGTCGCCGTCGTACGGTTGGCCACTCTACGGGTGACGGACTAAAATCCCCGGTTCCGTCATTCGCGGCCTCGTCTAGGGCGCCATCAAGCGCAGGTACTCGCGCTTACGCCACCCGACTCGCCGCTGGCGGACTGTGTCGTCGTGGAGGCGTTCCTCACGCACATGATTCGTCGCCTCCTTCCGCGAGATGACTGCCTTCCAGAAGGTGGCAACGACGATTTCAAACTCTTAGAGTAGACTGGACTTGGAATCATCATCAACAGAAAACACATCCACTGCGGACTATACTATCGTTATGGCAGGATCCAAATGTTCATTTCAGTTCAGATGGTTATCGAAGTTGTCATGTTATCTAGGACTACAACTTAGATTCCAGTTAGGTAGATCAAATTTTGAGAAAGACGAAACTCGACAAATCCAACTCGGCTGGGACAGCTCCCGAGTGGTGACCACGGATCGGACGATGTAGTGTAGGACGATTAGTGGTAGGAGCACACTGTCGACAGTGGTTTGTCTACAGCCGCGGGCCGGTCCCTCCGGGGTACTACCACACTGAGCAGAAAATCGACGTCTGACTAGTGGCAATTTGTTACTGCGCTTCGTTCGGTGAGCGAGAGGGCCGGCAGCCCAACTTTCTGAAGGTGTTTGCGTGTGGTGTGTTTTGGTGAAGTCTTTAGTTTCGCCAAACCTCATTCCACGCATTCACTTCACTTTCTTCACGGTAGGCAGCGGCCTAGCAATGGTCCATGAGCGACAGCTACTTTTACCATCAGGTGTAGATACTGTTTGCGCGTCTCTCGCATGTTGAATCGACGACATGGTGAAAGTTGCTGTAGTCGTTGGAGGCGGGTGGCATAGGACTATGCTTTGTGTGGATCTATGAAGGATAAAAATATTTGAAACGACTGTAACTTTAAAACAGAATACTTATAATTAATACGATTAACACGATGACATAATTACGTACAATATTTTTAAGATTGTAACACATGTAACTGAAGCAGTCAATATATTGAAGGGTGCGACTGACGCCCCTGGAAGGGAACGTCGATGAGAGGGTACTCTCTCGGGGGATTCCTTCGGGCCGACCACTGAAGTCAAGTAACTCTGCTTCGGTGGTCGGCCCAACGACGAAAGTGACGTACTATCGGATGCACTACGAGGCCGCGCCGCCCCTCTGACCTCTGGCCTCTGCCCCGAAGGAATAAAAATAATATTAAAAAAACAGATACACGATGTTGTTTATCAGAATATGCTGCAATTTATAAAAAGTTGACAAGCACAGTAGTTTATAATTACAATAAACACTATGATGAAACTGTGATACATTTAATTTGATTAAACGAACATGTAACAGGTAATTGCTCTTGTATATTGATTGATATTTTCAATTTTAATATAAAGTCTAAGAGCGGTATGTAGGTCACACTTATTGTGTTTCATTTATTGTATATTGTACGGCGCACACAATTATTTAATTGCCTTAGATTAATTAACAATTATATATAAAGCATAATGTGATTATTCTCATGGTTAAAACGTATTATTAATATAATAGCGTGGCTTTAGCACAAATTCTAATTGAAACTGAAAAAATCCGGCAAGAAACTGAGCGAGTTTTTCTATTTTTATTCACAATTTTTTTTTAAATATTAAAACTGAAAATGTTGACATAAACTAAAATATTTTTTTTTTTTTTTTTTTTTAATATATTGTTATTGCAATCTGTCTTCAGATGACCTTCAGCAATATTTATATGAGGGCAGAATGTTTTGTGAGGTACATGTCCAATGATATGTCCTCATAAATAGTATATTAGAGTAAGTCTTGTGGTACTCTTCTCTTTAGTCTTCTCGTAATTGGAAAGTTATCGCCCATAAGGTGGTGAGCTAATGTATTGGGATGTAGTTGCAATCTGTTTTTATATGATGTGGCTCTCTCCTTTATTTCTTCTTTCACTGTTTTAATGCCAAGTTCTCGATGGAGTCTCTCATTAGTAACATACCACGGTGCATCTACTATCATCCTCAAGATTTTCGATTGGAATCTTTGCAGAATCTCAATGTTTGAGTTAGCAGACGTGCCCCATAATTGGATGCCGTATGTCCATATTGGTTTTAGTATAGCCTTATACAACAAGAGTTTATTGTCTGTTGTCAGTTGACTGTTTTTATTAATTAACCAGTATATCTTGCGTACTTGTTGCCCTAATGCTAGGCGTTTGGTAAAAATATGCTTTCGCCATGTTAGCCGTCGGTCTAGGTACATGCCGAGATATTTCGCTTCATTAGCTTGTGGGATCTGCACAGAGTTTAGTGTGACTGGAGGACAAGTTTGTCGCCTGGTAGTGAATGTAACCTGTACAGATTTGCCTTCATTCGCTTTAATGCGCCAATCTTTCAACCACGCAGTAATTTTGTCTAAGCTTTTCTGAAGTTTTTGAGAAGCTTGAAGTGGCGTATCGGCAGATGCCATAATAGCGGTGTCATCAGCAAATGTTCCCATGACAACATCATCGGATATTGGTAGGTCAGCAGTATAAAGTAAATACAGAGTAGGTCCCATTACACTACCTTGTGGAACTCCGGCTTTAATTTCCTTGAGCTCGGTTTGTGCTGCCCCTTGACTGACGAAGAAGTGTCTGCTAGATAGGTACGATCTTACTAAGCTATAATAATTAGAGGGCAATGTCATTTTCATTTTGTACAGAAGTCCATCATGCCAGACTCTGTCGAATGCCTGTGATATGTCCAAAAAAGAGGCTGTACAATATCCTTTCTGTTCAAAGGTTTTGGCAATACTATCAACGAGTCTATGAATTTGTTCTGTTGTACTGTGCTTTTGCCTGAACCCAAATTGATGATCGGGTATTAAATGGGACTCCTTGATGATTGGATTTAGTCTTCTCAAGAGCAATATCTCCATCAGCTTAGAGGGGACCGGGAGTAAGCTAATTGGTCGATACGACTTAGCATCATGAAGACTTTTACTTGGTTTGGGGATCATGATAATTTTGGCCACTTTCCATTGCGGGGGTATATATTGCCTTCGTAGAATAGCATTGTTCAGTTGTGTCAAGAATGTTATTCCTACTTCTGGTAACTCACGTAGGATAGTTGCTGTTACTAGGTCGTAGCCTGGTGCTCTCCCCACATTCAGTTTTTTAATTGCACTTTTGATTTCAGTTTTGCTGTATTTTTGAATTGGCAGATCTAATTGATGTGTTTGATCTAGCACTTCAGTCACTATTTCAGCCTTTGTAGAGCCATTGTCCTCGTTTGGTTTAAAGATGTCTTGTAGATATTCCATAAATACGTGTGCTTTTTCAACATCAGTGATAGCCCAGGAATTGTTTGCTTTGAACAAGGGTGGTTGGTGAGTTATCGGTTGCTTGAGGCTCTTTGTAGCTTTCCATAAAGAATAGTCTATTGAGGGTTTGGCATCCAAGTGTTGTAAATATGTTGCGACATTTTGGTTTCGATCGCTACATAGCAGTTGCTTAAGTTCTGCAGCAAGTTTATTGTAAATACTTTTGTCACCCGGATATCTTGTAATCTGCCATCTCTTTCTAGCATTACGCTTTTCTTTTAACAGCTTTCTAATGGATGGTGAGCATTGAGATTCACCTCGTTTAACAGCAATTGGAGGTGGCGTGGCTCCCCAAGCTGCTTGCTGTACAATATAGTTAAAATGTTCTACTGCATTTATGATGTCTTCATCTGTCTGCAATGGAATTTTCGGATCAATAAATTCAATTATTAATTCCCGAAAATATTCCCAGTTAGTTCGATGAGTATGTAGTCGGCATGGTTTTTCTATTTGCAGGATCTTTCGGCTTAATAATACTTCAACAGGAGAGTGATCAGATGACAAGTCAGTCGTAGATTTACAGCTAAAGTAAGTACTGTTAATACCTTTGGCGATACAGAAATCAATGAGGTCTGGTTTCTTATTTCGGTCAGTTGGCCAATATGTTGGTTCGCCTGTTGAAATAGCGCTTAGACGAAGTTTGTTTATGGTCATTAGTAATTGTCGACCCTTAGCAGTTATTATCCGAGAACCCCAGAATGTGTGCTTGGCATTGAAATCACCCCCAGATACAAACCTTTGTCCTAACGAATTGAAGTAGTCATCGTAATCCTCCTGCTTTATAATATGTTTTGGTGGACTGTATACAGCTGATACTGTGATAGGTCCCGACCAGTCCTCAATTACAATGTTTGTAGCTTGAATTTTTTCAGTACAGTAGCCATCAACTAAATGGTGCCGAATGTTATTCTTAACCAGTATTGCACTTCCTCCGTGACCTTTACCATCAGGGTGCATGGTGTGGTAAAATTTGTATCCTTGTATGCTAAAATAATGCTTCCTTGTAAAGTGCGTTTCAGATATTAACATGATGTCAATGTTTTTTACTTGTGTATATGTTTTAACCTCAAGGGTATGTTTTGACAGCCCATTGGCGTTCCAGAGCACCATTTTTATGGAGTCCAGTTTGCAGTTAGTTTGGTCGTTAGATTTAAAATTAGATTGGTCAATGCTGTTATTGTTCCATCATTTGTTTCATTGTTATCATTAATTCTCTTATATCATGATTTTGGTCATTGATCGTTTTATTGTTGGATTTTTCAGCTTGTGGTGGTGTTTTATCTTGAACTATTTCAGCGTGTGTTGGTGCCGTCCCTGTTGGCTCGTATGTTGGCTTTGTCTTATTATGTGGTTGTGTATGTGGTCTGAGTTTTATAGGTGCCAGAGGGAATTTAATTTTCTGTAATTCCCTGTACACTTTGCAGCCTTTATAATTTGCTGGATGATTGCCGTCACAGAGTACACACTTAACACAATCGGACCTAGTTTTTCGTGGACAATTAGCTGACAAGTGGTCACCCGCACACTTTATACATTTTGGATTTCTCTTACAATAGCTTTTTGTGTGTCCGTATTGCAGACAATTTCCACATTGAGGAATTTCACGTTTAGGTCTGGGCGGTTCAAAAACAACCTTACAATGCAGCAGATATTTTATGTCATATATAGCTTTGTTATTTTCTTTCTGTCTTAGCTCCACTATAAACATTGGTAATGGTTTTTTAGTGGTACGTTGTTTAATATTCCAGATGTTAGTACATTCATGATCAAATTTGTCTAGAGCGTATTTTATATCATCTGTGCTTATGGAGTGATGTTGAGGAGTGATGATGATTTTTTAGGACTACTTTGAAGCTTCTGTCTTGTTTTGGTTTATATGTGTAGAATTCTGTTTTCTTTTTCTCTAATTCTTTAACTATAGTAGTATATGTTTCAGGAGTTTTGGCCTGTATTTTTACCTGGTCATTTTGGAGAACTTTTAAGTCATAGTTCTCATGTGCATGAATTTCCAATAGTTCTATAAGCGGCTGAATGTTTCTTACTCTATCAACAAATATTGGAGGTGGCTTATTTGTTTTAAGTTTTAGTATTGGATTAGAGTTATGAGATTCTTGCAACTGTTCGTCTTCTAGCATAGCAAAACTGTTAGAAGTCGGTGTCGGTGCCAGTATGTGTCAAGTTTGCTTTGCTTTTGTGATCTGAGTGATTCTGGACTAGTCCTTTGACGTTTTTTATTTGTGATTTTTACCCACTCCTTTTCTGTTTCTATTGTAACCTCGGTTGTTATTTGGTTCTTTGTGTTTAGTTCACTTGCCATATTTATAAGTTGCTCCGGTGATTTTTCTGTGCTTTGTGGCTCAGTACTTGAACTGGTATCTGGTGGAGCATCATGGTGGGATTTTGATTGTTGGTGATCTGGTATTTCCTTATTGGTAGCATGCGTTGCACTTCCAACTGAAGCACTTCTAGTTCTTTGAAGTAGACTTGGATGAAAGGCTTGCTGCACATATCTTTTATTTTGACCAGTAGCATTTACTAGCACGGGAGCCTGGGTACCCGCCCACGTGAAGTCTTCGGTAGCAGATTTCCCACCTTCCAGCCCGGGTACTGGAAGGCGCCGGGGGTTAGCCAGATCGCATGACATATCACTATCTTTATTTATCGACATTTTCATTTTAAAGGGGTCGGAAAAAGACTAGTAGTGTTTTTCCAGGACACTACCGCCACGATTTTTAGAGGGTATTTAATTCCCCTTGGCCTGTGGATGCCAGTGTCAGGTTATTTGACCGCCGCCTGTTGCTCGGCGCTGTTGCTCATTTAGCACCACCCGGGGGGAACGTGTAGGGTGGGCCTAGGAAGGTGGTAAATCCTACGGACGCGAGCAACCTAACCCCCCAAAAAAACTAAAATAATAAAAAAAAAAGTATTAGATTCTCTTCAACAGGAATTATCAATTGGTTTTCATTTAACGATTATACTGGCACTCGTAAAGCACTTCATCGACCAATCATTTTGGAACAGAGCTAGTACACTTACATTACTGGAGCGATATTAACCAAACATAGCTAAGAACCACCACAAGGAAACTTGCTTTCAATTAAAAAAAAAACCGAATCTATATCGGTCCAGCCGTTTGAGAGTGATGCCACAGACAGAGACACACACACATACAGACAGACATACATCGACGTCAAACTTATAACACCTCTCTTTTTACATCGGGGGTTAAAAATTACAAACATGCCTATTAATAGCTCCAGTGGGATGTTCTTTGAACCACGATGTAATACAATTCTCAAATATAATGAGAAAGATTATGATTGGACCAGATCTCGCACATTATAAAGGTTTGATTTTTAAAAAAGGAATATTTCATCTTACTTGTTTGTATCCTGCAATTTTATTCACTTGCACTTATATTATTAGTATATATGTTTAGTTCATGTAACAATGTATGATTATTTAATTGGCGATAATTCATAGTACCCCTCCGTATAATATGAATGTTATATGAAAGGGCTTGACGAGCTAAATACAATCAATATTGCAGACGTCACAAATTAGCAACTTATAATTCTCAAATTTATGTGAAAATTTGAAAATTCTGTATTTCGTGTGGTGACGGAGTAAGAATACAGTTCACGACCCCCTTTTTGTGCCGTGGATGTCGTAAAAGACGACTAAGGGATATAATACGCAAGAGAAGAAATTGAAATGCGTGCGTACAAAGTACGCATGTCAGAAATGAAACTTCTTTGGTGCCACGTGTTTACCTTTATCCTTCATCTTTCAGCCTTCATCCTTCATTCTTCAGCCTTCGTCCTTCATCCTTTACATTATTAGACGATAGTGGGAACGCCATGCGAATGTGTTCTATCTCATTCTCTCGCCGGTTGAATAAAGGATATAGGATCCTTTGTATCTCTATAGACTCACTTTTTCGTTTCATTGAGTTTGAAATCACAACGATTCTAAAGAAGTTTCACTTCAAAAACTCAAAATAAAACTCTATACCAACCTGTCTGACTGACATGGTATAAAGGTAGTAAGGTCAATTTCCCTCCTATTGTGGAGGAGGCCCGAGCCCAACAGTGGGACGTATACGAGCTGATGTGAGCTATATTCATTGTTATTTCATATGAATGAAGAACCCTACTAATACAGATAGTGAGAGGACCAGCGTGGTACAGTATGTTGATTTCCCTCCCATTATGGAGGAGGATCGAGTCTAAGCGTGAGACGTATATGAGCTGTGACGATGGTTGTGTATGTAGACGTGTGTCGCGCGGGCGCGGAGGGCGCCGATCTCGCTGCTCCGGCGCCGCTGTGTTGGTTGGACGGTGCGCACGACCTGGGCGCGCTCTGTGCTGACGCCACCGAGTGCGGTGAAGCGGCCACAGGCGGCCACGACGCCTTGGTGCGCGTGTGGCGTACGCGCGGGCGCGGCCCGCTCGAGCCGTGCGGTTCACTCGCCGGGCATGCGGCCGCAGTGACGGCACTACGCTGGGGCGCTGGCGGTGCTCTGCTCGCCTCCGCTTCGCTGGACCGCACCGCACGCCTGTGGGCACCTCGCGCTGCACCCGAGCCCACCTGTCTACGCGTACTGCACGCGCATGCGCGATACCTCACCTGCATCGCGCTCGCTGAAGACGCACGATACCTCGTCACCGGTAACTGATCCCCTTCTATCTTCATTCGACCGCCTACTGGTACTGTTTTCTTGACATCCAGGGCCGCCCCTGTAGATTACCCTGTCGGATACCAACAACAAGTATTGCCAGGGCATCACCATCACGCATTTCACCTCTTTGCGAGCGCTAGACTAATCTCCGGTCCGTTCAACCGCGACTCTTATTATGCCTAGGAGATCGTTTTCTACAGCCATTTAATCATAATTAGTATTGTATCCTCTTCTATAGAGTTGCACTGTTTCATTCATACTCGTATCTACAGCAATCCGCCAGGGTTCTTGTCTAATGTTGGAGACATCATTTCAATTCATTCATGTTAGTAAATGCTCTAAGGACCAATGCGCTACTACATCGATGGTATGCCGGAGAGACCATGCATCTCTGTGTGTTATATTAGTACTGCTTTGTGTGTTGGCAATGAGGTACCTGGAGTGCTTCGCAGATATAACCACGACACTGTGAATCTAAATAATAATAACATACCAATATCACCTTCTCTCGTATCAAGTACAAAAAGACCTTATCCTAATAATCCATACTAATATTATAAATGCGAAAGTAAGGATGTTTGTTTGTTTGTTTGTAACGCTTTCACGCTTAAACCACTGAACCGATTTCAAAAATTCTTTCAGCAATGGAAAGCTATAATATCAGAGAGTAACATAGGCTATATTTTATCCCGGTATTCCCACAGGAATGGGAACTACGCGGGTTTAAGCGACTGAAACCGAAGCGAAGCGAGGGCGGGTTGCTAGTAATTTGTATAAATCCTAATAATAATTTGTATAATAACTGACTTCACTTAAGTTTGAAAGTATTATATAAAGCGTGAAGTAATAATGTTGACTGATCTGTAACAGGTTCTAATGACAAATCGGTCCGCATGTGGTCTCTTGGATCATTAACATTGGAAGAGGAACTGGAACCGCCTTGCGTCACCCTGGAGCACTTCGCACTCGGGGATCTCGAAGTGAGTATTCAGTGAGTAAGTAACTCGTCGGATGACGGTGGAGTGCACCGACTGTGTGCTGCAGGGCATCGAGCCGCCGAGCGATGCATCGGACGACGTGAGTATCGCGCCGGAGGGGGCGAGTGCCGCATCGGACGACGAGGACGCGTCAGGAGCCGGCGCCGTATTGGTGTGGAGCGAGCGCGCTCACCAGGGAGCTATCAACTGTGTCGCTTCACACGGCGACATGCTTGCCACCGCCTCCAGGTACTGGGTCCTGTGTGAGGCACTATTGAGTGACTGAACGTGCCTCACAGTTCACGTGAGCGGTGTTTGCGCAGTGATGGGTGGGTGCGGGTGTACCAGTGGCGCGAGCATGGCGCGGCCGAGGGCGGTGAGCTGGTCGAGCGGCATGCGCTCCACGCGCACGAGTACCCGGCGACGGCAGTTGATTTCGGTGCGGGAGGCGCAGTGCTGCTCAGCGCTGGGTATGACGGGCGCGCCTGCCTCTGGGACGTGCTGGTGAGACCACACACGTTACTGTACTTTGTATATCTAACGTCGCGTCGCTCACTCAACGTTACTAGTGTTCCATCGTTGTATAATGAAAGGCATCGCTCCTCGTATACTATATGGTGTCGTGGATTTATACGTAATATCTGGTTGACCGAGCTTCGCTCGGCATATTTTTGTTGAATTTATTTAGATATATATTAAAAAAAATAAATAATGAAAATTATTTAAAAAATTACAAAAAGAGAATAATAAAAACATCGAGATTCGAACCGACAAAAAGCGAACTCGATACTTCCCAACTGGGCTACCGTAACTCTTGATATTTACAACGAAATTTGAATTCATATTCTTTTAAAATTTAATGTCATTTATTGTTATGCTAAAAACACCGACAAAAGAACATTTTCTATAAATAAAACCTAGCTAGATCGATTTTTGGACCCGAATCCTCTAGTATGCCAAGTTTCAACAAAATCGTTGGAGCCGTTTCCGAGATCCTGAATATATATATAGGTATATATATATATATATAATATCAGGTTGACCGAGCTTCGCTCGGAGTATTTTTGTAGCATTTATTTAGATATATATTAATAAAAAAATAAATATTGAAATTTATATAAAAAATTACAAAAAGAGAATAATAATAACACCGAGATTCAATCCGACGCCGTTTGTCGCCGATGTCAAAAATGAAATGAAACCTGACTACTTCGCCACTGAGCTATCGTAACTTATGTCATTGATGGCAAAATTTGAATTCATAGTCTTTTAAAATTTAATGTCATTATATTGTCTGCCAAAAACACTGACAAAACAACATTTTCTATACATAAAACCTAGCTAGATCGATTTTTTGGGCCCGAATCCTCTAGTATGCCAAGTTTCAACAAAATCGTTGGAGCCGTTTCCGAGATCTTCAATATATATATATATATATATATATACAAGAATTGCTCGTTTAAAGATATAAGATAAGATAATATTAAAATGGTGATAAGCTGGCGAGCTACCCGAAGTCTTAGTGAAATGTGTTTTAATACTTAAATGGGGTGCACAAAATTGAGTAATTTTCACTTGGATATACAGAGACATGCGTAAATGTAAAAATACATCAGGGGAGAATTGCACCGCGTGACGGCGACCAACGTCCCGTGACAGGGACGTCGAGAGGTGAGGGTACCCGAAAAGGTATTCTGTCGGGTCGATCACTGAGGACACGGAACTCGGCACTGGTGGTCGGCCCAACGACGAAGGTGACGTGGGTACGGGTGGGTTATGGCCCTGCGCGCCGTCCTTCCATCGCCCCGGAGGGAATGGACGGCGTGTGCGCTTACCATAGCCCACCCACAAAATAAAAAATAACGGGGTAAGAATTGGATATCAATTTTCTTTTATCACGCAAGCACAATATAATTATTAGACTTTTTTCACCGAATTTCGTCATGTATGTATGAGCTTCTGACCGAATGGCAGAAAAATTCATCAACGAAGGGCTATCATCTATACGTATTTTTTTCATATCTTGAGCGTTTTAGTGAAAATATGACCAAAGATTGACCGCTCTATAACGCAACGTATTACTGTCATCATAATTTTACAAGCGAATAGTTCAATTTTAAACTCAATGATTTTTGCTTCTCAGAGTTTCCCGTTTAATTCGGTCACTCACTCGGCTCAATCTCGAAACATTAATGTCATTTTGGATTAAGGCCTTAACCGTCCTGCCGCTCTCGACGAGACGACAGAGCGTACACGACCCGTGAGACCATCGCACAAAAACACCCACAGTTCCGTTCTCACCATTAATACTGATCACACATCGACTTCAAGCTTATAACACCCCTCTTTTTTCGTCGTGAGTTATAAATCTCTTAAAATGCACGACGTTGACGTATTTGACCAAGCGAAGTAACAGTAACAGGATCGCTAAGCCAGGAACTGTGTTGGGCGGCGCAGCCGCGAGTACTTAAGCCTTATGCCTGACTGGACTTCAGAATAGTCAGTCACCCGCAGAGAGGCTGACCACGTAAGGGCGACCTACGTTCCTAGAGGGGCGTTAGGGAGGGAGGTTACCTGAAAAGGTACCCCGCCGGGCTGGCCACGGATGACAAGGAACTCCGTACCGATGGTCGGCCCAGTGGGAAAGGAGAGGAGTCTGTTGGGTCAGCTAGTCTTTATATATAAGTTTCTTGTGTACGTGTGTATGTCACTGAACTCCCCCTAAACGCCTGTACCGATGCTGATGAAATTTTTTGTACATGTTCAAGGGGATTCGAGAATGGCTTAGATTCATAACTGAACCCGGTAGGTGGCGCTTATTTGAACAGAACAACGTCTGTTGGGTCAACTAGTAGTAATTATAATCGTTTGTAATCCACTAAATTATATTAACTATAATGACCACTGTCTTCATTAATGTATAACATATGATCGATACTGCCTGTGATTAGCTGTCTAATGTATATTGTTTTAATATCATTATTTTTCTGTTGGTCTTCTATATAAAAATAAATAAATAATTATAAAGCGTAATCAGGAATAAAGTAAATAAAGTGTTTATTAAATGCAAGATGCTTTGTCTAGAGGACCTTGAGAAACAGCCCTTTTTTTTTTGGGGTGGGCTGCGGTCGGCGCGCTCCTCGCATCACTCCGTCCGGGGCGACAGAGGGCCGTAAGCACGCAACACCCGCAACCCAACCGAACACCACGTCGCCTTCGTCGGGCCGACCACTGGAGCAGGGTTACTTGTCATCAGTGGAAGGGGTAACAGCCCTGTGAGGACTCACATATAGATCCCTTAAGTGGTGATATGTTGATGTGATTATTGTAACTACAGTAAGAACTTGATTAACCGGACTAATTGTTGTCGTTAGGAATTCGGATAATCGAAAATCTGGATAATTGAATGCAGAAAAACTTCCATTTGTAGTATGTACCTAACTTTTATATGTTTATTAACACGTTGGCTGCCGTGGGGGTCACCGGTGACCGGCGGCGCGACCAATAGTTAAAATACGTAATTGGGGTTGTACGGTTCCACGTACATGTTTTGCTTACTATGTAGTTTACTTGTAATTAGCTGTGTGGTAGCGGCTTCGAATACTACCAACCCTTGTTTTGCTCGTGGGTGTCGTAAAAGACGACTAAGAGCCCTAGATTGACCCGGACCAACTCCATCTGGTACCATTTGGGTTAACGATTACATTCCCAAGGAGGGTTGACGTCAGGCAGGCGGCCGGTCATAAAAGTCATTGCCGAAACTTTTTGCAATATGTCAAAACAGATGACATATTGCGTCGACCCCAAGTAATTGGGATAAGGGCAAGATGATGATGATGTAGTTTACTTGTAATTGATATGTAACTGACCAGTGCAAAGCTATACGGCAACCGCAACACACGTTGCGTAATACTTACTTAACTTAAATATAACTTCACTTAAATCTGTGTAGTTTTTGTGCTCAACATCGGTGTACGGGAATACGGGATCAATTAGAACCGTACATCCTTTTTGGTCCTTCGAGCTATTCTTGGTGAATTTGTGGCTTAACCCTTTCCACTCCAAGGCTGTTTTTGTTTTTATTCCACCAGCTCCACGCTAAAATTACGTTTTTTTACTTTTAGTGCTTTTTGTGTATTTTGTAAAAAAAAAACGAATTTTTCATCACTACTTTCAAAACGCGTTACTTGTTGCACCATCAATCCGTGTCCGTGCGCCACAGTGAATTGATTCAGTCACAGTCGTATCCGCCAGGAAAATTTACACCATACATGACATTACAGGTCTTTGCATGAAAACAAACACGATGATGCACAGAGATAAGTTGTTTACGACGCGAACACATAACGGTGCGATAACAACTAGTTTTATTATGTAGCATCGATAACATTTAATTGAATTATAGTATCTTATGATTCTAGAATATGTTTTATTCATTCGTGATTTAAACATTTTAGTAACAAAAATCTCTCGTGTTTTAAAATTTTCCGCAAAAAGAGGTATTACACCATGTCGAGTATCACTCGACAGTGGAGCTAGTGGAACAAAATCAGTGTCGAGTGACACTCGACATTGGAGTGGAAAGGGTTAAAGTTACGAAAGCGAATCGGCAGTTCGGCTTCCCAGAAGCGGGTCTCACCGGGCTTGTTGAGAAGGCGCATAATTTCGTAATTACGAGTCACTATTGCACCGAGTATTAAGGATATTCGAGGGTTGACGTAACATTAATACTTACAAATTTCTAAATGATTTTTGTCCATTGTTTCTGTAATGCTTCGAAGAAATGAATGCCGTACAGAACATGTAACATGTTAGTACAACTTAATTTATCCATTGTATATAAAATTTCAACATAATATGCATCGCATAATAAAAAATACATGTTGGCGCCTCGGGCAAGTCACGTAAAATTTGCGCGGCAGCCAACGAATACATATCCCGTGGGGCACGCACATCACAGCCGAGTAACAATTACTAACTAAAACAATATTGAAATGCGAGGGACAGCGATCCCGCGGGGCGCGGACGGGACATGCTATTCCAGACACAATCATGCTTGCATAAATTCGATTTGTAGGTGCAATACATAGGTTCGGATAATCGTGAATCCGTATAATTGAAGGCCGGATAATCGAGTTTCTACTGTATATACTGGTATCTTCTTATTTATTAGTTGACATGGTCCGCTCGTGCACTGTACGCTGAGTGCAGTATAAGTATCGATGTGTATGGTATGTTGCGTAGACAGGCGTTCAGCTGTGCGTGGTGAGCGCACCGGAAGTAGAGGCAGCGGGCGGGGGCGGCGTGCGCGGGGCTCGCCTCTCTCCCGCCCGCCCTGCGCGGGTACTACTCGCCACGGACGATGGCGTAGCGGCGCAGTGGTGCCTCGGTAGCGCGGACCCGTGCCCTGAGCTGTGAGTACGCGACGAAGCCATTGGATTTGGGATATAATCTTTATATATATTTCTTGTGTATGTCACTGAACTCCTCCTAAACGGCTGGGCCGATATTGATGAAATTTTTTGTGTGTTGAACACGATTCGAGGATGGTTTAGATTCACAATTGAACTCGGAAGGTGGCGCTTTATTTGAACAGAACAACGTCTGTTGGGTCAGCTAGTATTATATATATATATATATTACATTTTGAGATATAATAATTTTATCGCTCGTCATACATTTTGTACGAGACCGTTCACATTGTGCTATAATAATATATTACATCCTAAACTATAAATATTTTTTCGACCAAATAAGCGATATTTCGAAGAAGTATATTTGACCTCACATCCCCGGACACCGCGCCTCCCTTTACCTCGCCCTCAGTTTGAATGGTGACGTTCGTGTGCAGACGTATCAACTGATAAAATATACAGGGTATATTTTTTATTATATTCTGGATATAAATACCATGATATATAAAATGTAAAATATTTAAAATCACTAGTAATAAATTAATTAATTTGATTTGAAAATATCTAAGAATGCTCGTGATTTGTGGCCAACCTATTATTATTACGAGCGTCCATTCAAACATCTATGGCATGGCGTCTACATCGTCGCGAACACGCACACTGATACTGTTTACTACCAACACATTTAACATGGTAAATAACTTTACGATCTCAATTTTCCTTCATATTTTTAACGGACTTAGGTCCGTCGTAATAAACAGATAATTTAAAATACTAGTTTATTATTTTAAAATCACATACGTTCGTATTTGTTAAGGCGTATTTAAAAAGTGCAATCAATTATTTACAACAATTAAACTTACCTATTTATTTAGATCCATGAGAAACCCTATCACTAATATTTTAACAATTGTTGAAAATGTAGTTAATTTCCCTCAATACAAAGCTGAGCACGCTTGCGTTTAAGTATTATATTATCAAGATCACAGCGCAAACATTAACACTACATTACACTTGATGATAACTGTCTATGATTACGTGGGGATTGCTCACTGTCCAATAGTGTTCGTTGCGATGAAGTAAATAAGACTTCGTCAGTCTAGAGAATGTTTAGGGAGTCGTTGTTTGTCAATAACCATTGCCAAAATTGCATTTGCGACGGTCCATCATTATAATGCAATATTTGAACGCGTTGATAATGATACAGATACTAAAGAATTTAGCAGCTTCCACACGCGGTTCGAATATCTTATTTGATAATGTGCCTCCATTTTTGGAGATAACACAAAAAATAGCACACACGCTTGTAATTAGGTCACGGTCAAAACGTCACTGGTATGGCGGGCGATAACGACACACAGCGGGCCGTTAGGCGGGGGCCGCAGGAAGAGAGGGGAGGTACGTAACCGACAAAGAAATAGGTAAAAGATACGACGACAACAATTTCTTGCGATGTTTATGTTGTGTACGTGAAAAAAAATTATGAATACTACGCATCGCCAACAAGTTTGGTTTTTATGGGAATGCATAAAATATAAATAGAATTAAAAAAAAACATGTTTTTATTTCAATAATCAATTACACCATCGATTCTGAACCTCTTATGCAAATTCGTGTACTCTTTGAAAATACACCCTGCGTGTTACGGTGTGAGCAGCGGTCTCGCGATGTAGTGTGTGGCTCAAGATGTGGTATTATAAGAGTACAGCGTGCAGTAGGCTGCTAAGCTGTGCGGACGCGCGGTGCCCGCTGACGCGTGTTTACGCTTAGGATGGCGGAGCGCGCGCCGGACGCGCTGACGTGCTGCGCGTGGGCGCCGGACGCGCGAGTGGCGGTGGCGGGCGCGGCCGGGGGCGAGCTGCACGTGCTGGCCCCGCGCGCGGGCACGCTGCACGTGGAGCTGCGCGCCCACGACCTCGGTGCGAGCATACGGTACACTATGTCCTATAAGCTTGGTGCGCGCGCCTCTTGACTACCCGCCGGTGCGGCGGCGCCCAATGGGGCGCTATCACATAGGTGTTGGGCGGATGTGTCGCTGCGTAAGTACACGCAACCAGTTATAATAACGTATACAAAATCGATCGTCTCGTATAGAGTTTGTGCTAGTACCGTATCATGCAGTCATGATACCACCACGAACAGGCGTCAGAGGGAGTTCAGGCGTCTGTGCAGTCACTTCGGTTTTCTCTCACTAATCATGGCAGACTGCATGCTAAGCGCATATTAACCTAATGAGATTTAAAAATATGGCCACTACATCAAAATAACAATTTATTTGAGTCGTCCACGTACAGTTCACTGCACACACTGAAGAATGTTACATGTTCTTATAATAATAATTTTTTTTTATTATTGTAAACTAGCAAACAGCACACCTGATGGTGGAACTCGAACAAAACTCGAACTCAAACAACACTCCCTAAAGAATGAGTTCAGGTATCTCTTTCAGAAGGTTTAGGAATTGACTAGAACTCATAAACCTAAGACCTGTATCATTGAGGACAAGAGCGGACGCCTACTTACAGATGTCACTGACGTGTTAAAGCGCTGAAAAACGTACTGCGCTGAGTTGTACGAACGCTCGGACACAAAAGACGCTGCAAATGTTGTAATTACATGGTCGGCAGAAGAACCAAACATCTTACCTTCGGATATCGAACACGCTATCGAGGCTTTTAAGTACAAGAAGTCTCAAGGATCGTACTACGGCTGAAGTACTAAAACACATTGGTCAAAAAGGCACGAGAGCTATTGCCGATATATGTGACACCATCTGGAAAACGGGAAAATGGCCGAAAGACTGGACAGAATCGGTGTTCATACCCTTACATAAGAAAGGTTCTTCCAAAGACTGGAAATTATAGAACGATAGCACTAATATCACATCTAGTAAGATCCTCCTCCGTGTGATGACGACCGACGTCTTAACTATTATTTAAGCCGACAGATACCCGAAGAGAAAGCAGGTATTGTGAAGGGCAAGGGAACAAATACTGAACGTCCGTTAAATCATTGAGAAAAGCAGGGAGTTCAATAGCTCTGTGATCCTGTGCTTTATAGTTTACATAAAAACTATCGACTAAGTACAATGGACTATGGAGTCACTTATGGAACGTGCTACTGGCAATAAGAGTTCCTGAACATGTTGTCGCTTTAATACAGCGCTTGCACATGGAAAATCGCTCTTTCATTCGGATAGATACAGAATGCTCCAATATGTCCCAAAAGAAAAAAAGTGTAAGACAAGGTTGCGTATCGTCACTTCCCGCTCTCTGTCTGTTCCTATGTATGCTTAGATTTTTAAAACTACGCAATGGATTTTGATACGATTTTTTAGTAGATAGAGTGATTCTATTGGAATGTTAATATTTATAATATGTCGCTATTTCAAGAGGAAACTAAAGAAAATATGTTGGTATTGTCTAATGACAAAAAAGCTGTAAACGTTGTATATAAAGACATTCTTTTTTTTTTTATTGCCAACGGTGGCAAACGAGCAAGCAGCACACCTGATGGTAAGTGAAACTGCTGCACATGGACCTTTGCAATACCAGAGGCACAGCCAGGCCGCTGCCTACCGTGAAGGAAATACTCTTCTTAAACCTCGTTTAAAGAAGGACATGTCATAGCGCTCGGGAAACACAGCAGCAGGTAGTTCATTCCAGAGCTTGCACGTACGTGGGAGAAATGATCGCTGGAAACGTACAGTTGAAGACCATAACGTTTCCAGGTGAAATGGATGAACCCTGCTGCGATGTCGAGTGGTACGTTGGTAGAATGGTGATTCTGTAGTATATTTAGTATCAGCACTGGACCCGTGCGAAGCCGGGGCAGCCCGCTAGAAATGAATATAATAAATAAATACAATGATACGTGCGCAGGTGTGCAGAGCTGCGACTTCGCGCCCCACTGCGACGAGCTCGAACTGGCCGAGTGCAGTTACCTGCTGGCCAGCGCCGGCTGCGACTCGCTCATCAAACTGTGGACACTCGACACGCAACAAGTAGGCGTTCCATTGGAGCTGTTCGTTGTGTTGTTGACGCACATATACTATTCACACTCTCACCTTACATAACATATATAATACTAGCAGCGCCCTGCGGGTTTACACGGATAGTTCCCCTTCCCGTGGGTATATCAGGATCAATTATAACTTATGTGTTATTCTGATATGTAAACTATATTATTGTGAACTTTTACAGTTTAAAAAACATTTCTGATAAACGAATCCGTCAAGGTAGACAGATACAGCCTGCACGGGTGGCGTAATGGTTAAGGAACCGACCTACTATACCTGTGCCGCGGGTTCGAATGCCACGCATGACAACACTTTGTGCGATTCACTAATGGTTGCACTGTGTCTGGATGTAATTTGTGTCCGTTAAATTATATACCATCAAAAACAAGACTTGTAAAAAAAAGCCAAGCCTCGCAACTGAGTTCTTTTACCATAAAAATTTGTGAGATCCATGTTATACCAAGTCGGTTAACTCATTCAGTCCCTGCTTAAGGGACCTTTCTTCTTAAGTTATTACGTAAATAGCTAACCTAACAACTTCTTATAGTGACTATATCAATATTAAAGGTCTTTTATGTTTTAAATAAACAGAATGACTTGGCAATCGCATGAAAACACAATGTACCTCACAAGTAATACATATTATATTAAATTATACTAAACATAGTGCGATTGCCAAGTCAATCTATTTATTTTATATATATATATTAACAACGAAGTTATAGGGGCTCGAAAATGGCCTGAATGGCTTCGAGAAAAGTATGTTACGGCAGTGTTGCGTTTAGTCCGACTTTTTTTTTTGCTCAACTTGGCGGGGGCACTGCCGTGCCCCCAGATGTTTGTTAAGTCCCCCGCAACAAAAGGATTTCCCGAATGACGAATTAAGAATACCATTCAGCACTCCTGTGGATGTCATAAAACACGACTAAGGGATATAATATCTGTGCAAGAGAAGGAAAACTCGAAATGACCTATACCAACTTGTCTGAGCAGCATGGTATAGTAGGTCAAATTCTCATTGTGCAGGAGGCCCGAGTCCAACAATGGGACGTATGTGGGCTACGATAATGATGAAGGGTGTTTGAAAAAAAATGTTAAAACTGGAATTACGTTTGATTGCTGCAGAGTATAATATATGATGTCGTTTTTTGGAACGAATTTCTTTATCGTACGGAATCAAACTGCACATCAATATGAGCTGGAGCCTGTACAGCATGCTACGTGTTCAGGAGGACGAGTCAGTGGTGAGCGCGCGCGTGCAGTTAATGCGACAAGTGGAGGCGCACGGCGGAGGCGCCGCTTGCGTGCGCTGGGCCGGGGCGGGCGGATTGCTCGCGAGCGCAGGCGGTGACCGCTGGGCGCGAGTATGGCGAGCAAGGGCGGGCGGGCTGGAAGTGCAAGCGGTAGGGGCGGCACCAGCGGCCGGGGCCGGCGGCGCTCCGGCGGTAGCACTTCTGGCGCGCGCAGGCACTCTACCCCTGCTCGCTTGCGGCACGCTGACTGGCGAGCTGACACTGTGGCGGTTGCCAGCACACGCCGAGCACGATGATGACAAAGATGAGGGTGCACCGACGTGCCTGTGGGGACGAGCAGGGGTGACGCGCTGGCTGCGTGAGTACGTGACCCGCGCGCCCGGTGAGTACACACACACGTAAATATGGTTTTTAATGAAAAATCTGATAAATTATAATGATTTCTGATATTTACGCGAGCGTTACACATTTTAAATAATATTTTATAGATTTTATCACATTTGTAGGTGTAATAACGATGAATCGTTGGACGTGGGATATGTTTGTTCACCCGTGATCATGAACGTTGTAAAGTATTCGAAACGTCGTGCAATAATAAATCAAGTACAAACGTGATAAAATTAATAAAATAGTCTTATGCCAAATTATCATTAGTTATTAGGCCCCAATGTCATAAATTTAACACACTGTCCGTGTGGTGACGGAGTAAGAATACAATTTACCACTCCCTATCTTGCACGCGCATCTCGTAAAAGACGACTATGAGATATAATATGCACATAACATCTGTGGAAGAGAAGAAAAACTCGAAATGAAACCCTATACCAACATGTCTGACCAGCATGGTATAGTAGGTACCAAATTGCCTCTTATTATGGGGAGCTCCGAGCCCAACAGTGGAACGTATGTGGGCTGCAATGATGATGACGAGCACACTGTCCGCACCGCCATATTTACAGCCGCAGGAGACGTTTTACCACGCCATCAGTAAAATTTTATCTATAATTGAATTAATGTAATTATGCATGATATATTACCGCGTGGTGGGTGTAGTATTAGCCCTTGGGTGTCTTAACAGACAGCTAAGGCACAACTTGAAATTAATCCCTATACCATCCCGTATGACCAGCGTGATAGATCAATTGCACTCCTATCCAGGAGGTGGTTCGAACTCAGCAATGGGACGTATATGAGCTGAAATAACTATATATAACAGTTATAATAAGAGTGAGCATAGCGCTTAGTGTCGCACTATTATACAGGGTGTATCAGGTTATGGGGCGACTGGTCAAACGGGAGATAGGCAACGATGGTAGCAACATATTCGTACTTTGTTAAATGTTAATTAGAAATTGAATAAATCAATGATTACGTTCGCATAGGCAAGACAAACTTCGCTTTAAATCAGCTGAGCGGCCAATGACCGTTGACGAGTCGCCTTTATACCTACGTTACCATTGAAGCGTTCGCGCAAATCATACCTATTTATACTGTCGAAGCTTTACATGCCTACGTGTATCCTGTCTGTACATGCCTACATAATACGTAACATTTAAGGCATAGACTTTTAGACACACATTTTTGTCATCACTCACTTTTATGTTATATTGTTTTTTATGTACTATACATACTAATTACGATCTATGACTGTTGAACTACAAGATACTCGAACAGTTGCCCCAGTGCCTGATACATCATCTATAGCTAGAGTTTGGGTTTGGGACCGACATCCCGCGAGGGGCGTTGAAAAGAGAGGGTACCCGAAAGGGTATCCCGCCTGGCTGGCCATCGACGACAAGGGACTCGGTACCGGTGGTTGGCCTAATGGCGATGGAGAGGAGATACGTTGAGTTCCGGGGCCACGTTACGCCCTTTCATCGCTGCGGACGTAATGGACAGCCTATGTTGACCATAGGCCACCATTGTCCAAATTTGGTTTCGGCAGGTGCGCACGTGAGCGTCGAGGAGGAGGCGGCGCTATTGCGACGCGCACATGACACAAACCTCACTGGAGCCACACTCCTCGGCGTAACCATCAACGAACTGTTGGAGGAACTCGGCTACGGTATGTTTCCCTAGTACTGACGGCGGGCGCGTCGTGCGCTCTGCAGATCCTACCTCAACGGTCCACTGTGCAGGCGCCGCATGCGAAGAGGACGTAACAGACTCGCGAGCCGAGACGCGCGACCGTCTCCGCAACGAGCTGGCCTGGCTGCGCAACACACCACCACCTTCCACCCTCGTGAGTGACAAACCCCATCCTCGTACCAAAACACCGAGGACTATATTTAAGCTTTGAATTTAGTGCAAAACTATTAATCGCTGCTAGGGAAGATGTCTTCAAGCTATTAGACTGGACTCAGCGTTAACATCATCAGTGATAACTTTACTCACCTTTGATTTGTAAATGACACCTTAGTGCTGACAGATTTATTGGACACCCTTTGTACCATACTCAATTAAATTCATTTTTAATTTATTTTAAGAAATTTAATACAGATAAGTAGAGTGTGCCGCTCCATTAAACCTGCCACAAAATAGACCTTAAATTGAAAACGATTTTGGGCTCAAGACCGTGTCACATCTGTAATCGAGGTATATTTTAATTAGACGAATGTGAATGGCCTCGATTGTGTTTCTCAACTCGTATACGAATTAATATGGACAAGATGAAAGCCATATCTGATATCAACATCATTGCTATATCGGATCCAGTTGGTGGGAGCGTCTTGTTATTCTGCATGTTTACCAACTACAAATATTCCAGTAAGGTAAATATTAGGGTAGTATAATTTAGGCGGTTAAGCTTGCTAATAAAGTTAGTTAAGCTTATTAGCTAGTTAAGCAATAGGCTTAACTAATTTAAGTGGATAATTAGTTGACGGCTTGGCCGATTAACCTAGCTTAGTTCAGCTAATTAGCTGAAACTAACTAGCTAAACAGCAATGGTTTTTTGCCATTTTTAGATGTTAAAATCTCATTCATATTAATAACCAAATTTACTTTTCGTTAATTTGGCAATGTCAATAAAAAGGGAGCCGTCGCTCAGGTCGCCTGGAAAATGTGAAACATTGAAATTAGTTTGTACAAGTATATATGCATAACAGAACAGATTAAGACAGGAACTAATATGACATAAAGTATTAATAAAATATTGCTATTTTTCCAGAAAATGATGATTTTTATTCAATAAACATTTATTTTCATTAGTATACAGTAAAGGTGGTGTTTAGGTTAATAATTTATTTTGTGCTCACTAGGTGGCGTTGTACAAAACTCTAAAACACGTTATGGTTTCGTTACACAAATGTAGCGTAGCGTGGCGTATCCGCCACGTCAACGATCAGGTTCACCCTCGCCTATATAGGCGAGGTTTCACATCAAAAAAGTGGTTTGAATGCATCATTTAAATTTACATAAATCATCATCTTTTATTCAAACCACTTTATGATTTAACTATTATTTGAAGCATTTAAGATTATTATTTAAAGACATATTATTTTTGTAAAGTTATTATTCAAATATAAAATTTCAATAATAGACATTAATTTTCATATTTATATTACTGAGCCTTTGCCATTAAAAGAACTAATATTATTTTTATAACTGTCTGGGAATGAGAAATCATTAACAGGCAAAAAAATATCTGTTTAGTTAGTTAGCCGTTAGTTAGCTAATTAGCCGAGTTAATTTAATTTATCGGTTAAATTAGCTTGGCTAGTACATTAGCTAAGCTAACTTTTGAGCTCGATTAACCGCCTAATTTGTAAATTTTAAGTAACTTTAATTTCGAGAGGGTGGTAAGCCACGGTAACCAATTCGAATGGACAGCCAACATAACAGCATCCTCTCACCTGTGTTCACATAGCAACAGTATAAGATTAAACAGTCCACCCTTATCTTGCACATGGGTGTTGTGAAGGTTCATAAGGAATATGACATATACGACAGAAGGACACTCCAAAATGAAATCGTATATCAGTCTGACCATTGTGGTATGTTAGGACAATATCTTTTCTATTGTAGAAGAGGCTTAAGTTTATCATTAATATGAATATGAGTTGACATCTTCTCGAACTATATTCCAGTGTCAATAACCAAAGGTATATGTTCAGTTGCGTCAGTAGCAGTGACTTATGGTACTAGATCATCATCTCAGCCCATATACGTCCCACTGTTGGGCTGGGGCGCCTCCACTATGGGAGGAAAATTTACCTGGTATACCATGCTGTGCTGGTCCGACGTGTTGGTATAGAGTTTTTGTTTCGAGATTGCCTTCCCTTGAATGGATGTTATAAGCATATTATAACTCATAGTCGTTTTTTACGATAGCCACGGACAGGGGTTGGTGAATTGTATCCTTACTCTATCACCACACGGCAATGGCATGGCAATAAATCATCATCATCATTATTTCAGCCTATTGCCGTCCACTGTTGGACGTAGGCCTCCCTCACATTACGCCACAAAGTGCGGTTCTGACTCGTCTGCATCCAACGACGCCCAGCAACTTTCACCAGGTCGTTGGTCCACCTAGTGGGGGAGGCGACCTACACTGCGTCGATCGATATGTGATCGCCACTCGAGAATCTTTCTTCCCCAGCAGTTGTCGGTTCTTCGAGCGATGTGGCCTACCCATTGCCGCTAAATAGTGTTTAGTAGAAGGTTAGAAGTTCGGTTTCCGTTAGTGTCTGTGGGTATGTCTGTCGCAGAGGTGGTGTGCGCCGCACTCGCTGCTGTGCCCGCTGTCGCACGCGCTGCTGGGCGAGCCGGTGCGCGCCGCAGACGGGTACACGTACGAGCGCGCCCACATACTCGACTGGTTCGTCGCGGCTGGTGAGTGCGACGCAGCCACTCGCTCTACATTGTCTTATCTGATACAGCGTAGGCGGTGATGCCGATAGATACGACTAACACTACTTGTCCTGGATCACAATAGTATCGATACTATCGGTATATCTAAAATTAATGTTTGTCTGTATGTTCTTTATAGAATCGTAAATTATGCATTTGATCATGTGACGATCGTCAGCAAAGTGTTGTACATGAGCCCACAAAGGTTTCTGAGTTGGTGCGACTAATCTCCGAAAGATGGTGCCACTATCATTCCAATTTATTTTATATTATATTACCGTGAAATTTTTCGACATGAACAAAACCAATAAAATGACTCAAAATAAATTGAATATTTGTGTAATGTCTTTCCTTTAAATGTCTTTTAGTTAATGGCGTAGCAATGCGCGCAGAGTACAGATAGTGTAATAAAAAAATGTATGTAATTTCCGTTATGTTAGTACCGAGCCGAGGCGGTCGTGTTATGTTCCTCAGAAGGCGGCGTGTCGCCGGTGACGTCACGGCGGTTGCGCAACACGCACGTGTCGCCGAACTACGCGTTGCGCGACACTCTGCGACAGTTCCTGCGCGACAATGGACACGCGCCGCCACCGCCCTAGCCGCCTTACCGCCCACCGTCATATTTAATACTCACCAACGCAATACTTTTGTTCATACACGTGTTTATGATTACAATAAAATTAAAAAACAGTAATTTGTATGATTGGCAATGCGCTGTCACACGCTCGGCTCATCACATGCCGCATTCATCATCATCACCCTCTAATCAATATCTACTTTCCTTCATAGTACATTTTGTAAAGGTTATTGGCAATAGTTCTATGATCGGCCGCCTGTTTGCTGTCAACCATCCACGGGAATGTAATTATTAATCAAACCGCATCAGTTGAAGCCCAGATCTATATTACCTCTTAGTCATTGATAACAACACTCAGGACTTATGAGAGGGTCATCGAGCTGGAAGAGGAATTGAGCAAAATCCGAAGGGACATTATCGGATTATCAGAAGTGCGAAGAGAGGGCGAGGTCACGATATTACTCCGATCTGGAAACTTGCTTTTCTACCAGAAGGGCGATCACCCGTCCCAAGGCGGGATAGGGTTTCTCGTTCACAGGTTTCTTGTAGACAAGGTGGAGAGAATCGAGAGTGAATCTACAAGGGTAACGTACCTTATACTTGGCACTAGCAACCCGCCCTCGCTTCGCTTCGGTTATAGTTGTTTTACCCGCGTAGTTCCCGTTCCCGTGGGAATACCGAGATAAAATATAGCCTAGTTTACGCCCTGATATTATAGCTTTCCATTGGTGAAAGAATTTTTGAAATCGGTCCAGCTGTTTTGAAGATTACCCGGAACAAACAGACAGACAGACAGACAAAAATTTTTTTATTGCTATTTTAGGCATAGGTGTTGTGCAAATAACCGTGTGAGCATGAAAAAAGCCTATTATTTTGACATTACAAACAGGCACTCCAATTTTATTTATTGGTATAGATTACCAAGCGGTATAAAGGCGACATTGAAGAATATAATAAAAAAATATAATGACTGAATGAATGTTTATCATGTGAATCCATAGTATCTGAACACGGTTCTTTGCACGACACCTATGCCTACAAATCAGTTTAAACATTTTTTGTCTGTCTGTCTGTTCGTTTGAGGTAATCTTCAAAACGGTTGGCCAGTCTATATAAGGAGTAACTTAAGCTATATTCTAACCCGGTATTCCCACGGGAACGGGCAACGACCGAAACCGAGGTGAAGCGAGGGCGGGTTGCTAGTAATAAATAATAACACTGATATAATATTTCAACGATTTCATGTTTATTCTGTATGTCACTTACATATGTATATTTACAAGTGAGACAGTAACAGTGTCAATCGAACTTGTACAGCCGGCGCTGCGGGCACACCCCGGCGCCGCGCGGCATCAATATCCGCGGGCGGCAGAGCCCTCTAGGGCTGTCCGATAATACTCACTAGATAATTAATTAATTGTAATCATTTACTATAATTATGTACAACTGTACAAATCCAAGGGGCTAGGGGGCGCGGCGAGCGCGCACAGCGCTCCCCGCGCCCCCTAGCACTACGCATGCGCATAGTTTTGTCTCCCATTATATTTATGTGTGTTAGCGCAATAATCACGCTACATTATAATTACACAGTCGAAACACGCATAGGTCCGTTGCGGGGCGGTATCACAGCGCGCGCAACGATAGTACCACAACATTATCTAAAATTAATACATTTGAAATTTTTACAATATTTTAAATAAATCCGCAACGCATCGTATGCGCGGCGGTCGCTACTGGACGAGTGAGGGCGCGGCCCTGGCGCGACTGCGGCGTGCTCCTGGCGCGGGCTGACCACCGCTATTGGCCGTCATCCTCGTCGTGGCACAGCAACCTGAGACAACGAGCCGGTCAGTGCGGGCGGGTGGCAGGCTGCGGCCGCGGCGAGCGGGAGTGCGGGGCGGTACTCACGCGCACACGAGCACGCAAGCCACCGTCGAGGGCAGCAGGCGGTGAAGCGCGAGGCGCTGAACCAGGATGGCACCGAGCGTGACCCACAGCAGCGCTGGTGATGCTCGACTGGCATCATTGTCGTGTTGTATGGCCGCCGGATGTTCGCCTGTAACAGTGTATCGCGCACGCTTTGTGATTCGTTTACGAGTCAATCGACTTTGTGTCCATCACTATAATGCGTACTAAGTGTTTGTAGCACTAGTACTGTGTTACAAACACTTGGTACGTGTATCGTATAGAGTGTAACATAGACTATTAAAGTAGCATTTATTAATATCGAATATGTCACTCCCAAGTTAAGTTTTTGATGTGAAACATCTATAGGCGAGGGCGACCGCGATCGTCGCGTGGCGTTTAACGCCACGCTTCGCGATCCGCTCTTAATTAACTACAAAATAAATATCTGGACACATATCTACATTTTTGCAACGAAACCATGGTTCGATTTAAAATTTTGTACAACGCCATCTAGTGAACTCAAAGTAAATTGTTACCTATAATGTATTCTAATGAAAATAAATGTTTATTGAATAAAAAACATAATTTTCTGGAAAAGAATCGTAACTTTATTTTTCTTAATACTTTATGCTATATTAATACCTGTCGTAATATGTTATTTTATGCGTATGTACTTGTTCTATAAAAAAATAATGTATAATTTTCTAACTTCCTAACATAAGTATACCATACCTACCTTATTTGCACGTACAAAAACTGAACAACCGCTTTTTATAGGCTTTGTATTAGTTTCAGCTGTGTATTTATTTGTTTATATGTTACCGACTCCTGGGAATTGTATTTTGACCCACTTTAAAGAGTTAGATTTCATTTAAAATTTGTAGACTTAACGAGGTACCCAATGACAATAAAATAATTTAGATAGCTTGTCTTATTATCATCATAGGATTAGAGATTTCTTTATAAAATATATTTTGTAGTTGACATTTAGGCTAGGCTCGATAGATGGCGCTAATTCGATCTTCTAATTTCTACATGACACTTTTTCATGTATTTGACCCATTTGAACTCAATTTTTACCCAATCGGTTAGATTTCATTCAAACGCTATAGACTCATCAAGTAGACATGCACGAAACAGTGCCTCGCGAAGTAATGTGATATGGCATTATATTCCTGCCGAGTAATTTTACATTTTACCATCACTTCAAACATTAAACTTATAGTTCTTTATAGTTAATCCCAGACTTGGTAAAAAAAAGCTCATCCCAAACAATCCCGCGATCGCGATCTGATAGGCTCTGTGATAAGTACTCGATGCTTCGAAAATGATTCAATATCAGTAAGCATCGATACTTTTCAATTGATACTTATTATTGTTCCTTCAATACTAGTACTCATTATAGAATGTTACTTTCTCTTAAACTTACCAAAGAAAAAAAGCTCATCACAAACAATCCCGACAAGAAATTATCCGATAGGCTCTATGAAAAGTACTCAATGCTTTCAAAACGATTCGATTGTTAAGTATCGATACTATTCAATTGATACTGATTATTGTCCTTCGATACTAGTACTTAGTGGCTCGATAGATGTCGCTATTTTTATTTCCTAGATCACACTTTCTTAGCCGATCCCTTTGAACTACGTACAAGTGTGTGAGGGAGAAGGAGCGATGCGGCTCTGCGGCGGAATAATTTTATTGCTGTGTAATATTTCGAATAATAATCGAAATCGTATTATTTTATTCAATACTTCTTGCCATATTAGTTCTGTCGTAATCTATTCTTTTATGTATATATACTTGTACAAATAATTTCGATGTTTCACATCTGCCAGGCGTCCTGAGCGACGGCTCACTTTTTTCAATTATTTTAGAGAGCGTATTCGTCATCGTGAAGGTTAAAGGTGATGTTTTTATTGATTTATATCTTAGGTGTGTAACAGATCTCGCGAAAGAAGACGGCGGACCGTGTGCGGGAGGAAAGATTCCACGCGGACACGGTCCTCCGCCGGCGACTGGGGCGGCGCAGGCGCGAGTACCTACACCTGATGCCGCCCTAGCAGAGACTGCGGGTGACCGGACCGGGGATTTAGCCCGGACACTCGCGGAGAGATTAGCCTCGCGACGGCGATCGGCGTCCCAGTAGGACGTCGACGGGAGAGGGTACTCCCTCGGGGTATTCCGTTGGGTCGACCACTGAAGTCAAGGAACTGCACCGGTGGTCGACCCAATGACGAAGGTGACGTGCCAAATAATAAAAAAGTATTGTCATTACCTATGTTTTTAAAAGCCAATGTACCTATAAGTCCCCTTTTCTTAACCAAATACCGAGCACACTCCTTTAACTCGAAATCTTGACTCATTTGTAATATAAACCGAACCGCCAAAAAAACTTTCGCTCGAATAATAATGTAAACGAGTTATAACTCGCCAACTCGCCTTCACAGGCGGATGAGTCGACATACGAGTACGAATTTGATTATAATGCTGACGTGACGAATGTGACGATTCGAATCAATTCGAATTGCGATTCGAATCAAACGTAATTTTAATTCGATTCGCAATTCGAATTAATTCGAATTGAAAAAAAGCAATTCGTCTCATTGCTACGTCTTTTACGACACCCACGGACAAAAAAGGGGGTGGCGAATTATTCTTACTCCGTCACCACACGCTTTTTTTTAACAGAAGTCACTAATTTCAAATCAAATCCTGGATAATGGGTGGATGTGAGCTATCGCGGAAGCTATCCGTAAGGATACCGCATACAATCTCGCATACAGTCTTCGTTCTCTAAAAACTCAAAATATAACTCTACATCTACCAAACTGATCAAATTATCGTACATAGTTGAATTTTTCACCCATTGTGGAATAAGCTAGATCTGGCGGTGGATTTATATGAATTTAAGATGATTATGATAATTTTCGATACTTGATTTCCAAAATTATTTTGATCTAGAATTAATTTTGCAATAGAATATTTGTTGGGTGTTGGAGGACGAGGGGCTTGAGAAGTAGAAAAATGACAACTGGGAACTGACCGCTGAGCACGTGGAGCATGACTGACGCCGAGTCCAGGTTAGAGGGTGAGCATGTGTAGTTGCCGGAGTCATCGCGTCGTGGACTGAATATGATCAGGTTTCCCACCTGGAAAATATAATAGTTACATAATATAGCACTCCACATACAAATTATATTTGTCATAAAAACAATATTTTGACCCAAACTATGTTTTGTATACACAAATGAATTAACGTTAGTCTACCAAAAACTCAAGAACGACTGAACCGATATGCTTATAGTTTTAAAATGTTTGTGGAAGTCCAAGGAAGGCCTAAACAGTGAGAAAATATAAAGAATTTGCAAGGGAAGTTATAAAAATGATTATTTTATTTTCCCATACAAACGACGCTTTTTTTGTGTGTGTAAAGCTGTTAGTTGCAGATGGCTTTCACGGCTTAACACGGACTATGGGTGACTATGGGAGCGCTAAGGGCTCTCAACCCGGTAAATCTTTAAGTGATATCGCCTAAGTACCCCCCCTGTGGGGAATAGACCTTGGCTTGGAGCTCCGCTGGAGGTAAACCAGGCGTGCCCACATAGGCGTGTCCGTGACTTCTACGCGGCGTGGTTGCTGACCGCGGCGGCGGGGGCAGTATCGCGGATATTATATGTTGTGTTATGCCTGAGTGATCCGTGTATGCACTCTTTCTTGAGCGTTCGTGATGAAATCATTCGCCTCATTGAGCAGATGATGGGGACGTCGGATGGCGGATGATTTAAAAAGGAAGTAATTTATCGCCCCAAACACAAGTAGATTAGGGTGTGTCGTGACAGAGTCAAAGTAGTTCCGGGAGCACCGTTTCATGTAGTCTGATGGTCGGCAGTTCGAGACCGATGTGTAGATCGACATTGCAAATGAACCACATCGCTCCCGTAGCCCGCCACAGGAAGTTATTTTGTAGTGATTTTAACCTGCGGATCTTGTGTGTGTATATGCGCGATTACTACGCTGGCATAGTTCATGATATGAATATATAGTTCATGATCGGGTATAGGGTAGCGAAATCTGCGATGACTCAGATAGTAATGTATAATTAAAACTAAAGATTCGGGGACTTTCAACATGTATATTTTATAAATTAGTTCCTCATACTATACTTATACATACAATTTATACATTTTCTGCAGTAACGATGACTTGTTGGACGTGAGACATCTTAGTACACCCGTGACCATGAACGCTGTAAAGTGTTCGAAACGTCGGGTAATCAAAAATCAAATACAAACGCGATAAAATCCGTAAAATAGTTTTATTTAAAATGTATAATACTCGCGTAAACATCAGAAATCATTATACATACATATTCGACTAACCTATGATTTTGCTGAACATAACTGTGTTTAGCACGGAAACCAAATTGCGCATCTGAAATGAGGTCGTTGACCTCAGCGAATTATCGTAACCTATTGACTATCCCTTCGTATATTTAAATAAACAACTCAGTAGGCTAAGTTGATAGCTACTGGATTCGGTACCTTTTATGCCGGGTTTGTGGATTCCTATTATCACGGCCTCTTACCGCTGTGAAGGAAAGATCTTATATTTGAGGGCTGCGTTAAAAATACAACACAGTATAATAAATGTATGGGAAATAATTTAATGGCCTTGTTTATTATTTCGTCCAAACCCGGGGCTTTCCTATCGTGTAGGCCCTTGATAATCGGCACGACCTCGTCGGTTGAAACTGCTGGGTTCGGCTGATGTGGGTTGTCGTTTATTTGCGACCGCGATAAAGTGGTACGACCTTCCATTTTCATGTTTATGATATAGTATTAATACGCGCCCTGATTGCTGTGTACTCGGCGTACACTGAAGGGCGAGGCTGTTGATCAGACATTCTGATTTTTCAGCATCCATAAATGCTGGCGACTGGTTATTCTATTGAGGGGGG
The DNA here is from genome assembly GCA_032191425.1 of Lymantria dispar. Taxonomy (NCBI): domain Eukaryota; kingdom Metazoa; phylum Arthropoda; class Insecta; order Lepidoptera; family Erebidae; genus Lymantria; species Lymantria dispar. The sequence goes on from CM063452.1 coordinate 232,064, forward strand.
GAATGTGGACACTATATCTTTTTTAAGTGAGCGGGAAATCTGCCCGAATGGTTAGGAATATGACTAATATAAAGACTATAACGTGAAAAAACTAACAATTTGTGAAGAAAATTATAACTCGATACTGGCTAATAGTAAATATTTGATTGTCAATACAACCAATACGATACTGACCGTGGCGTCGGGCGCGACTCGTTCCATTTGTATCTCGACGAGGTTCTTGTCGTAGTTGAGTACACGTTCGTGATTGTGATACCAGAAAATGTACGCGGGCTCTTCAAGTGCCTGAGTGATGACACACTTGATACTGACCGTGGTGCCAGCCTTCACGTACAGCTCCGCCTCGCCGGCTATTTCGATCTTTGGCACTGCAATCAACAGAGTGCGACGCTAACATACAAACGTAACGCAACAGACGTACATACATACATCATGCTCATCTCATCTCAGCCCATATAAGTCCCACTATCGGGATCAATCCTCCTCCTTAACGGAGGGGCAATTGACCACATCGCTCAGGCGCTGGTCAGACATTGGCATAGGGTTTTATGTCGAGTTCCTTCCTTCTCTTGCATACATGTTACCTGTATAAAATAACACTTAGTTGTCTTATCTACACCCACGGGCAAGTAAAAGAGTGCTGGATTGTATTCTTACTCCTTCACCACATTGAAAACACTGAAAACTCAAAACGAAACCCTATGCCAACACCACCGTGTCTGACCACCGTGGTATAGTAGGTCAATTTCCCTCCAAAAAAACGGAGGAGGCCCCGAGCTCAACACTGAGAAGAACATGGGTTGAGATGATGACGATAATAATACTATAAATAAAGATGTATGGACAATATATTTTTTTATAAACAACTAGCTGACCCAACAGACGTTGTTCTGTTCAAATAAAATAAAAGGAATTCTCCTTGAAATCGACAGCAGCGCCACCTACCGGGACCAATTGTGAATCTAAACTATTCTCGAAGCCCCTTGAACGCACACAAAAAATTTCATCAATATCGCTCCAGCCTAGGGATGCAAACGATACATCGATGTTTTAGTAAAAAGACATCGGTGTTTGCTGTCGATATTCATTATTGCGAAACATCATAACGCCTCATCTGGACAGGCTCTAATAGGTACGTCCACTCGCTACGGATTCGCGCGTAGTACTGGACGCAGTAATGGCGCCCGAGAGTCTCGCTCATTAGCAGCGCTTTAGGTGCGAGTGAGGATACGCGCGTCATCATCTGGACGGAATATATGTAGCTCTAGTATCTCAGGAACGCGCGAGTGACTACGTGTGAGTCGACTCGTGCGTAAAACGCCTCATCAGGACAGGCTCTTACACAATGGAGCATGTTAACTTCGATACCGAACTTTTTATTGATGAAATAGGAATGCGCGTAAAACGCCTCATCAGGACAGGCTCTTACACAATGGAGCATGTTAACTTCGATACCGAACTTTTTATTGATGAAATAGGAACGCGCGTAAAACGCCTCATCTGGACAGGCTCTTACAAAATGGAGCGTGTTAACTTCGATACCGAACTTTTTATTGATGAAATAGGAATGCGCGTAAAACGCCTCATCAGGACAGGCTCTTACACAATGGAGCATGTTAACTTCGATACCGAACTTTTTATTGATGAAATAGGAACGCGCGTAAAACGCCTCATCTGGACAGGCTCTTACAAAATGGAGCGTGTTAACTTCGATACCGAACTTTTTATTGATGAAATAGGAATGCGCGTAAAACGCCTCATCTGGACAGGCTCTTACACAATGGAGCATGTTAACCTCGATACAGAACTTTTTATTGATGAAATAGGAACGCGCGTAAAACGCCTCATCTGGACAGGCTCTTACAAAATGGAGCGTGTTAACTTCGATACCGAACTTTTTATTGATGAAATAGGAACGCGCGTAAAACGCCTCATCTGGACAGGCTCTTACAAAATGGAGCGTGATAACTTCGATACCGAACTTTTTATTGATGAAATAGGAACGCGCGTAAAACGCCTCATCTGGACAGGCTCTTACAAAATGGAGCGTGTTAACTTCGATACCGAACTTTTTATTGATGAAATAGGAACGCGCGTAAAACGCCTCATCTGGACAGGCTCTTACACAATGGAGCATGTTAACCTCGATACCGAACTTTTTATTGATGAAATAGGAATGCGCGTAAAACGCCTCATCTGGACAGGCTCTTAGTCCGCCCGTGACCATGAACGCTGTAAAGTGTTCGAAATGTCAGTCAATTAAAAATGAAATAGGTACAAACCCGTTGTTTTATTTACAACTAGCAACCCGCCCTCGCTTCGTTTTAGTTACAGTTGTCTTACCCGCGTAGTTCCCGTTCGCGTGGAAATCATCATCATCGTTTCAGCCTATCGCCGTCCACTGCTGGACGTAGGCCTCCCTCATGTTGCGCCACAATGAGCGGTCCTGTGCCGCCTGCATCCAACGACGCCCAGCGACTTTCACTAGGTCATCGGTCCGCCTAGTGGGGGGGGGGGGGGGCGTCCCCCCTGCGTCGTCCGATATGTGGTCGCCACTCCAGAACCTTTCTTCCCCAGCGGTTGTCGGTTCGTCGAGCGATCTGGCCTGCCCATTGCCACTTCAGCGTGCTAATTCTTCGTGCTATGTCGGTTACACCCGTTCTTCTGCGGATTTCCGTATTCCGGATTCTATCTCGCAGAGAAATCCCGAGCATAGCCCGCTCCATAGCACGCTGAGCGAGTTTGAGCCTTGATATGAGGCCTACATTTAGGGACCACGTTTCCGTGCCGTAAGTCATCACTGGTAACACACACTGGTCGTAGACCTGTGTTTTTAGACACTGAGGTATGTTGGACGAAAAGATCCTCTTAAGTTTCCCGAACGCAGCCCAACCGAGTTGGATTCGTCGGCTGATCTCTTTCTCGAAATTGGATCTACCTAACTGGACTGTTTGTCCGAGGTAAACATAGTGATCGACAACTTCGAGAATCGCATTGCCAACTAGGACCGGTACAGGAATGACATGGGTATTTGACATGACTTTCGTCTTGTCCATGTTCATTCGTAAACTTACTAGTTGGGATACCCTGCTGAGATCATTGAGAATGCTCAATGCTCAATTGTGCATTGTGCGTGGAAATACCGCGATAAAATATAGCCTATGTTACTCCCCAATATTACAGCTTTCCATTGGTGAAAGAATTTTTGAAATCGGTTCGGTTGTTTAAGCTTGAAAGCGTAACAAACAAACAAACTTACTTTCGCATTTATAATATTAGTAAGGATATCAAACTCACCTACGACATTTAGTTCCACGAAGTGACTCATCTTGGGTTCGGTGCCAACCTGACACTCATATAAGCCGGCGTCGCGCGCCTGCACGTACTTCACCTGCACACACACACACACACACATATATGTGCATATACACGCACACTACACAACACAAAACCTTCACTTGCTTAGAGCGGGATGCCGACTATTGCCGTGCATAGCGATATCCGGTGCACCAGATTTAGTTATTTGGCATTCTGTTATAAGGCTCTCCCTATGCCGAGAAATTATGTAAGATAAAAGTATTTATTAAAATAAAATTTAAAGACTATGTCAATATGGCAAGGGAATCCTTTCCGTCAGCCCGACCACTGCAGACAAGGAACTCTGCAACGGTGACCGGCCCAACGATGCGGGCGACGTGCCACGGGTGGGTCTTGGATACTTTGTGCCATGCATAAAATTGTTGACCAGAGTCAGAATGCAATTTGCATCCATTAAATTATATTTTTTTCTCAAATCCACCGCAATAGAACAATAATTTACTTAATACAGACAGTTGTCTTTTTAAATCATTCAATATTGATTACGTAAGTTACGTATCAAGTACAATGTGACATCACAGTGACGTGGACCCCGCTGTTGTAGTAACGGCGTGCGGGCCTGTTTCATTTACTAAAACTATAAATAAATGCTTTACTCACTTCTGTATAGTGATATGTACTACCTTTGATTATATACACGTCTAGATGGCTCACTTGCCGCACAAAACGGCCCAAATACTGTCTACTATATTAAGTAGACTCGCTTGTTCCTTACATCAGTGTCGTTTGAACTACAACGCGGTAATGTGCGCGTGAAAAAAGTAATAATATGGCGGCGTGCGCTGTCAAACTGTGTCGCAATTATGTGGGCAAACCTAATAACAATACCAAAATCACTTTTCATCGGTAAGTTTTGTTATTTAAATACATTCTTTCAAGATATCATGATTTTTTATTTCGATATTTTTAAATTAATGGAATTGAACAGTGCTGCCAGTTTATTCTCGGAAGATTTGCCGCAATAATGGGAGATAAAGGACAATCAGTACTGACCATAGCCATGCCATATTTGGATACTGGTTGTATTTGATCTTATAATTTTGATATGCAAATCATGAATCTTGAGTTTTATAAACCAAATAAAATTGATAAAGTTTTTTAGTATAGTTTGTTAGTATACATAGTTATTTGGCAGCTAGAAGTTATATCTTTTACATGTTTTGCGGATTGAATTCATGTCTCAATATGGGATTTACCTACAGTGACGTAAAATATATATGTAATAGTAGTAGATAGTAGTAGATTCTGGTAACTGTGTACTGTTAGAAAGCGTCAGTATCCTAACTTGCACTTCTGCAGTAAAATGCATAAATGAAACTACATCTCTAACGCGAGCAGATGATGACAATGAGTGTGATACTGTAAGCGATGTTCATTTAATAATTTAACATAGGCTGACATTTTTTTATTGATTAATCCATCCGAATATTCGGATTATTTTGAACAAGTAGTAGGATACATAGCGGGGTTTGTCGTTCGACGTATTTGTGGGCAGATTAAACGGTCTAGTTGTATTTAGGCAACTAAATCGAATGAACTACTAAATTTCCATAAATTAGTTAGTGTTCGAGATGAAGGCGGTCTTGTGTATGCCTCGGAATACGCATTTAAAATCTGTAAGGTAGCGGAGTATATAATTAGGGATTTCATAAAACAGGGACATATAGCGATCGTCTTGTAATTATAAAAAGATATGTCATAAAATAATTTGTCAATTTATCAGTGATAAATATTTTAAAAATTGTAGTCAACACCACGAAACGAGTCTTTTCAAACTTCTAATAGAAAAAAAATGGTTGTCTGTAAATTCGGTTTACGGACGATAGTTTAACGTGACAACGTCATAACAAAACATTGATGAAATGACTGCATACTTTTATGAATAAAATTGAATAATTTTTTTTGAATTATCATTATTCTGTATGGATACAAAGAAGGAGTGAAATGATTCCGATTCTCATTTCGATTCTTCCTGCCTTTCAAGTCATTTCACAATTTGACCACTCTGGTCTGCCCAATCTGCTGGCCTTAATCCGTGGGTCAAACCAGCAAATCTCGGGCACATCTTTTTCTCAGCTAGACTCCCTTATTTAGATTTATTTTTCACTTTTTTCATCTAACCACGCTGGTCTGTCTAACCCACTGGCACTAACCTTCTGGTAAACCAGTGGATACGGATATTTCCTCTCTCTCCATGACTTTCTTATCAACTTCTGAAACCTTCCACCACTTAACCACTCTGGTCTGACCAATCCACTAGTGACAACGCTCGGGTAAACTAGTGGACCGGAACATCCTTCCCATTTTGACTCCTCTTCGGCCTTAAACTTGGGCCTTTTCTTTTCGTCCGATACCACGCTAGTCTTTCTATTCACAAAATTTCTCTTATTAACTTAGAATTTCATTCCCAATTATTCATTCACTTCACACAAATTTTCACTCCATACTCCTATCGCTTCCTATAATCAGCGTAACGGGACAACGAGTGTAACGGGACAATGAGTCATCCTTTTTCGTGCATGCAGCCAGCGTTCATTGATTTATTAGACATTGTCACGTCAATATTTGCAAATAAGATGTCAGCATAATATATTTGTAAATTGGATAACACAATCCATGCCATAAAATCTATGAGGAAACTATTCCGAAAACAAACCCAAAGAGACGGGTTTTAATTTAAGGTATTTCCTTTGTTTTTGTATTTTAAATATTTAAATGAAACACTTTATAATTTAACAGTGGGTATCCTTAAACACGCACACATTGACAGTTTAATTACAGTAAGAACACAAAGCGTACTCACACATAGCGCAAAACCGAGGACACTTTTAGTGTATCGTTCGTTCTGCATTACTCCATCTAGACGTGTATAATCAAAGTAGTACACTTTGATACGCGACAGACTGTTCACACTTGAGACATAGTTGAACTAGAAACTTTAAAAATTAATATTATTTCATTGTGCGTATTGTTATTATGTGGTGTGATCACGGAGTAAGAATACAATTCACCACTCCTTATCTTACCCGTGGATTTTAAAAGACGACTAAGGGATATAATAAGCATATAACATCTATCCAAGAGAAGGCAAACTCGAAACAAAACCCTATGCCAACCTATCCGATCAGCATGGTATAGTTAGGTCTGTTTCCCTCCTATTGTGGAGGAGGCTCGAACTCGTCTCACAGCTCTGTGCACAGCAATCGGGCTTGAATTGACTCAAACTTGTATTATCGAAACAGATACTTCAAATATACTACATACGATAGGTTAACACGTATCCATTTTGAACGTTTTGAATAATCAGTTTCCAAAAATCTATATTATTAACGAGCTTCTTGGCTCACCTCACAACTAGATACAGAACGCAATGACGCATACCTGCAGCGTCCAGGTATCAGTTGCCTCAACGAGGAATGCCTGGAATCGTTCGTCCGCGATGAATGTGAACCGGTCGACTGTTAGTATGTGAGCATCGCGCCGCCTGATCCAAGAGACAGACTTGTTGCTGAGCTGTCGCACCTGAAACATGTCATATGTGCGGACACATGAGGGCCTGCAACACCTGTTCAAGCTTATAGTGAACATAATGAGTTCTCATATTTACGCGAGTATTACATATTTTAAGTATGTCTGTAATAACGATGACTTGTTGGACGTAAGACATCTTAATCCGCCCGTGACCATGAACGCTGCAAAATGTTCGAAACGTCGGGCAATTAAAAATCAAATACAAACGCGATAAAATCCGTAAAGTAGTTTTATTTAAATTCAAATTCAAATTCAAATACTTTATTATGCATAAACCCCGCGAGGGCACTTACATATGGTCACTTTTTTACATTTTTACCTTACACTACTACCGGATCGGAACGCGACCGCACTGAGAAGATCCGGCAAGAAACTCAGTGGGCTTGTCTTCTTTTTTATTCAATTACTATTTTTTTTTTTTAATAAGATAATATACAACAACATGTCTATTAATAGCTCCAGTGTGATGCCTTTCGAATCATCATACAATACAGTTATTATATATAACGAAAAAGTACCATGGCTGGACCAGATCCCGCAAGCGGCACCCGATCACGAGTTAACCACTAGAGCAGCCATCACTCCCCTCAACCACAATGGAGGGAAGGGAGTGACCCGCTCCTCGTAGCTACCGCAAGCAGACCCTTCAGTGAGCATGACCAATACCATGGGCCACAAACATAAAACACAGATTAAACAACAAATTCGTTTGGCAAAACACGCTACGCTTTACAATTATATTAACAGCAACAGAATAAACATGTATGTAACACCTTTTGAAATAATGAGAAAATGCCTGAATGAGGAGCTGCTCATAACCAGTCTGTATTATCATCAAGATAATCCGAGATTTTATAATAACCTTTTCTACAAAATCTACTCTTGATTGCTTTTTTAAACTTTTTAACTGGCATATCTCGAATATTAATAGGTAATTTGTTGTAGAAGCGTATACATTGCCCCATGAAGGATCTGTTAACTCGTTGAAGACGAGTACTGTGTACAACTAATTTATCCTTATTCCGAGTATTTACATGATGAATGTCACTATATTTTTCAAAGTTACCGATATTTTTCTTTACATAAAATACATTTTCGTATATATATTGAGATATAACAGTCAGAATATTTATCTCTTTAAATTTCTCTCTTAGTGACACTCTTGGGCCTAAATTATATATCGCGCGGACCGCCCTTTTTTGTAGAATAAAAATTCTATTCAATTCCGCGGAGCAGCCCCAAAGTAATATGCCGTATGACATGCGACTATGAAAGTATGCGAAATAAACTATTCTGGCTGTTTCAACATCGGTTAATGCGCGAATTTTTTTTACCGCATAAGCCGCTGAGCTGAGCCTATTTGACAGTTTCTCAATATGAGGCCCCCATTGGAGTCTATTATCTATAGTGATGCCTAAAAAGGTGGTTGATTCCACAAGGTCCAGAGCCACCCCATTCATTTGAACATTGGTTTCCACTTGTCTCACATTGGGAGTAGTAAATTTAATACATTTAGTTTTTGTCTCATTTAGAACTAAATTATTAGAATGAAACCAATGAACAACGTTAGACAGTGCATTGTTCACATCGTCATAGTTGAGCATTTGTCGCTTAATCTTAAACAGTAAAGAGGTATCATCTGCGAACAACACAATGTTTTGATTGTCCCCTACATAATAGGGTAAGTCATTGATATATACAAGGAACAGAAATGGCCCCAGTATTAACCCTTGCGGAACGCCCATTTTGATAACAGAACCAGATGATCGTGCACCGTTAACATCGACTCTCTGAATTCTGTTGCTTAGGTAGGAAATTATAAGTTCCAGAGCGTTTTTCCTGATCCCATAGTGGTGTAATTTCTTGATGAGAGTTTCGTGGTTTACGCAATCAAATGCCTTAGATAAATCGCAAAAGATGCCCAAAGCCTCGTGCGATTCCTCCCAGGCTGAAAAAATGTTTTTTAATAATTCTACACCCGCATCAATAGTAGAGCAATTCTTAGTAAAACCAAATTGATTTTTATGAAAAATACCATGGTTGTTAAAATAACTCAACATCTGAACAAGTATAATTTTCTCAAATACTTTACTAAGTGTAGGTAGTATGGATATCGGTCGAAAATTATTAACATCTGACATACTACCCGATTTAAACAAAGGAATTACTCTACTCATTTTCATGAGCTCAGGAAACACACCTCGAGCAACACAACCATTAAACACAGAAGTCAAGTGGGGGGCAATAATATATTTATAGTGAACATTTCGGTGGTTACACAACTACTAAAACTAGATAATATAACAAAAATAATAGTGAGATTCGAAAGATAACCAAACGAGCCCCGACTAATATAGTACTTACAGTGACAAATAATAAGCATCTTGTAATCTCAGATAAGTTTAATATCATCTACAATTTATGAGATATTGATGAGCTTTTAAATGTAATATCGGGATGCCCCTAAGCGGATTGAATCAATTCATAACATATATAAAAGAAAATGGTCAATGCTAGAGCTTTCAACGAATTCAATCTACTGAATCTGTGGAAGCTTTCAGAGTATGTCACACATACATGGGTCTGGACTGGTAAAGGATATCTGAGGAAAAGCTTGGCGTTAAGTTTGGCATCTCTGCTGGGCCTGCTGGCCAAGCAAACTCAAAGTCTTCTGGTTCTCCTCTGCCACTCACTACCTCTTGATATCAGGATGGCAACTAGTCGTCAAATATTTAAGAAGAGCATTCGACTCCATCTCTTAAACGAGTTGGCAGAATCATCACAACTGATATAATGTCCTTATAATTATGTATATATACTGTGTATGTATATATTTATATATATATCATATCTATCTTTGTATTTGCGTATGTATGTATCTTTGGTATGTATTATATATTTTCGTATATACCTATTTATCTATGCAAAATATATTTTCTTTTTCATTTTACAATAATATAGCTATCTCGGAACATGCACCTACCTTTTTTTCATCTCTGCCTCACCTATGGTTGACTGGTAGAGAATGGCTTTGGCATTAAGTCCGCCATTGCATTGTTGCATGAAGATGAATAAATAAATAAAGTCTGAAAGGGATGTAGTGGTTGCCTCTATATGTGCTTGTTACCTTGCAGGGTAGGTACGCGTGTGTGCCAAGTTGCGTGGTGATGTTGTTCGGTGTGGCAGGATCGAAGTAGGGGCCCGTATAGAGCCCCACATAGCGGCGCGACAGTCGCGGGGGCCCCGCCTCGCCGCATGACAGCACTGCCGACAAAACCAATCATATACCACTAATAATAATAAACACAATAGAGAATATTTAGTGTCACCTCCCCCTGTCTTGGCGACTAATGGGTGTCTATTATATAAAACAGCTGTAACTCGATTGCATCAAGTTTTGAATAAAATATTTTAATTGATCTATCTATACCAATAAATAAAATTGGAGTGTCTGTTTGTAATGTCAAAATAATAGGCTTTTTTCATGCTCACACGGTTATTTGCACTATACGTATGCCTAAAATACAAATTAAAAAAAAATTGTCTGTCTGTCTGTTTGTTCCGGGTAATCTTCAAAACGGCTGGACTGATTTCAAAAATTCTTTCACCAATGGAAAGCTATAATATCAGGGCGTAAACTAGCCTATATTTTATCCCGGTATTCCCACGGGAACGAGAACTACGCGGGTAAAACCACTAAAACCGAAGCGAAGCGAGGGCGGGTTGCTAGTATCTTAATATATATAAATTGCGTGTCACGTTGTTTGTCCGCGATGGACTCGTAAACTACTTAACCGATTTTAATAAAATTTGCACACCGTGTGCATTTTGATCCAACTTGAAAGATAGAATAGCTTACATCTTAATTTATAGTCGAAATATTATTTTATTGCAAATTATTTGTCTATTGTTTGACATTCACAATTATCTGTTAACTCCAAACGATTTTAACAGATGGCGGTATCTGTTGACTGGATTGAGTAAGTAATTTGTGTGTGCTGAAGCGGATTCGAGAATGGTTTAGATTCACAATTGGACCCGGTAGGTGGCGCTTTATTTGAACAGAACAACGTCTGTTGGGTCAGCTAGTACATATATATAGATCAATTATTATCTGTGTGGTGACAAAGAATAGGATGTCGTAACAGACGACTAAGGGATATAATATGCATATAACATCTATGCAAAAGAAGGAAAATTTAAAACAAAACCCTATACCAACTTGACGAGCATGGTATAGTAAGGTCGATTTCCCTCTCATTGCGGAGGAGGCTCAAGCCTCAAGTATGTCACTGAACTCCTCCTAAACTTAATTATGTATTATAATTAATCCCCATATGCTAGTAGTGGCAGAATACAAAAATCAAATAAGCGGTACAAGCAGACAGCGTCAGTAAGGAAATACTTGAAATAAAACCTTATATCAATCTTTCTACTGGGTGTAGTGTAGCAGTTTAACTGTAGTAAGGGATCAACTTCGCGGCCGTCGCAACGCTCGCTTTAATTTCCATCCCCAATTTCCGGAATAGGGATACAAACGTGATTAATGTGAGATAGTAGCATTGCGGAGGCGCGCAGCGGTCATTCTGGCGAAAGCGATGTCTCTTCACTAATGTTTATAATTGTGCATGTAAACTAAATCAAATCATTTATTCTATACAAACCCCTTAGAGCACTTATTTATATATTATCAAATTGACACAATGTTTGAAAATTATCTAATAGTCTACTACCGGATTGGAACGCAGCTGCAAGCTGAGAACATCCGCAAAGAAACTTCAGGGGCTGTAATTTTTTTCTAAATAATTTATTTTATATGAAGTTGTATATAACAGATATACACGCAGCAGAGTGTCAAACCAAGGTTAAGCAAACAACGCGCCGAATGTATATTTACAAAAAACATTTTGAGCCACTTTTGATCCCTACATAACTCAAAAACTATTGAATATAGACTCACCAATTTTGGCATGTATACAATCCCATGCCTGCTAGCTATGTTGGTATTCCAAATTTTACAAACACAAACTTAAGTATTTATTTATTAACGTCCTAAAATCAAGTTCAAAATAAGCACTCAGCTAGGTGTTTGTTTGTTACGTTTTCACGCTTAAGGCAACGAACTGATTTTAAAAATTCTTTCACCAACGGAAAGCTATAATGTCAGGGAGTAACATAGGTTATCCTTTATCCCGGTATTCGCACGGAAATGGGAACTATACGGGTAAGGCGACTTAAACCGATACCGGTACCGGTGCGGTAGCTGCGTGGAGTGGGTCTCTCCCTTTCCTCTATAGTGGTTTAGGAGAGTGATGGCTGCTCTAGTAGTTAACTCGTGATCGGGTGCCGCTTGTGGGATCTGGTCCAGCCATAATCGTTTGAATTATATTAAGTATCTTGCGGTTCGAAGGGCATCACACTGGACCTAGTTCTTACAAATCATGTACACAATTGTAAACTCATTTGCAAAAAAAACGGGTGGTTTTGATTTTCATTCATATTTAAAAAGATACAATACCAAAAAGGTTTCAATCGTTTGTACACGTTACTGGCCGGTTTTAAAAATGCTGTGGTATTTAAAAAAGTACGTTCTAAATTAAATTTTTCATTTGATGTTCATTTTTACAGAAAACCCCTTTTTATCCTACATTTTTGGCGCGAAGTTCCAGAAGTTAACATCGACTTTCATAACTTTTATTCAATTTTTATCGATTAATTTCATATCCTTGACTGTCAAAGCTTTATTTAATGCTGTTTGGCTGTATCAAAAATGGTAGATAAAGTGGTAAAAGCTACCAAAATTATCGCGCTGCTTGAAGAGGGTTGCAGCCAATGTTTCGTGGCTAGGAGGCTAAATGTTAGTCGCTCGACAGTCCAAAGGACCTGGCAGCGATATCAGGAGACTGGTTCCGTCGAGAGAAGGCCTGGTTCTGGAAGAAAACCATGTACCCAACCACGGGATGATCGTTTTCTTGTGAGTCGCGCATTGAGAAATCGCAAATCTTCGTATGTGGATCTTAAGAACAACCTCCAAGAAGTAAGAAATGTGCATATTAGTCTATGGACGGTCAGGAGGAGGCTTCTCGCTGCCAATATACGCAGTCACCGCCCGGCCCGCGGCCCCAAATTACTCCGTGAGCACAGAGTTCACAGGCTTAGGTTCGCTAGAAATTGTGAATCATGGACTCAAGACGATTGGAATAGGGTTTTGTTCTCTGATGAAGCCAGGATATCTCTGTTCGGTGAAGATCGACGTCGGCGAGTGCTAAGAAGACAAGGAGAACGCTTTGCAGAGGCATGTTTCGAAGAAATCACACCTTATGGTGGGGGCTCTGTTATGTTTTGGGCAGGAATAAATTCAATGGATCGTACAGAGTTAGTCTTCATTGAAAACGGCTCACTGACTGGGCATCGATACATAACGGAAGTTCTAATTTCTCATGCACAACCCGCATTGGCCGCTCTAGGTGAAGACTCGATTTTTATGGACGACAATGCTCGCGCCCACCGATCCCGCGATGTTAATGCGTATGTGCAAGAGGTCGGCATTCGTCGTTTGGATTGGCCAGCTCGAAGTCCCGACCTCAATCCCATAGAGCATGTCTGGGACGTTCTGAAACGGCGTGTGAGATCAGTACACCCGGCTCCGCAGACCATCAGAGAGCTGAAGAATGTGATTACTGCGGAGTGGGAACGTATTCCGCAAGCAAGTATCCGGGATATACTCGCTAGCATGCCCAGACGAATTCAAGCTGTGATTTTAGCTAGAGGGGGTCACACTCGATACTAAACATTTATCTGCTTTTACTTTATTAAAGAAAAACAAACAAAAAAACTTTTTTATTTTTACTTCATGAGCATATGCACTACTAGCGAATATACACTACTAGCGAGGTTTAGCATTATTTCCCATAAATTGTATCTAAATTTTATGAAATACTGATGAAAACGATTATTTTCTTATTAATTTAGCAAATTGTGTGGATAAAACTACCTATAATTATCAAACAAAGAAATATTAACATTTGAAATGGTTCATTGCTTAGGTGCCCGTTTTTTTTGCAAATGAGTGTATATCTAGTAAGAAGAAAAAAATAATTAAAAATAATAGACAAGCCCGCTGAGTTTCTTGCCGGCTCTTCTCAGTAGCGGTCGCGTTCCGATACGGTGGTAGTAAATTTTTTTGGAAATTGTAAACCTTACAATATGTAAGTGCCCTCTCGGGGTTTATGCATAATAAATGATTTGAAACCGAAACGAAGCGAGGGCGGGTTGCTGGTAATTACATAAAAATGAATGTTGTCTAGTGTATGTCGCAAGTGTGTCGTGATGTATGCTATGACACTAACAGACCTCGCTTGCGTTGGCTCTATACTAAATAAATTTAGCAACAATATATTTTCATATGAAACAATTCTCGTCTGCATAGTTCGTTCACTGTTATTTGTTGCAGTACGATATCATTTCTCTATGCATCTTTATAAAGTACAACCGAGTGTTACATTTGTGCTATTACAAGCTGTTGGAAAACATATTATGGATATGTCTACTTTGGTTAACAAATATTGCGACTATATTCTACAACTAGCAACTCGCTTCGCTTCGGTTATAGGTTATAGTCGTTTTACCTGCGTAGTTTCCATTCGCGTGGCAATACCGGGATAAAATATAGCCTAGTTTACGCCCTGATATTATAGCTTTCCATTGGTGAAAGAATTTTTGAAATCGGTCCAGCCGTTTTGAAGATTACCCGGAACAAACAGACAGACAAAAAAATTTTAATCTGTATTTTAGGCATAGGTATCGTGCAAATAATCGTGTGAGCATGAAAAAGCCGTATTATTTTGACATTACAGACACTCCAATTTTATTTATTGGTATAGATTCAAAGAGATTGTATCAAACCCTTACAGACGATTCTTCTTCTATTTGCTCAGTATACACATATATATATATATATATATGTATGTGTATGTGTATACATATACTTATATAAGCAGTACGTCAATCCCGTGTATTGTATACAATCCGTTACACGTACTATGTCTCCCTTTTTTTTTTGTTTGGACTGTGAATGTTAGCCTCAGGTGGCTGTTACACCCTTTCGCAGACTAGTGGTGAGCTCTGAGGGCTCTCAACCCAAAAATATTTAAGCAACGGGGCCCAAGGGCACCCCCTATGGGGTACAAACCTCGGCTTGGGGCGTTGCTGAGAGCAATGTGGGAGATCCCACGTTAGATTTATTTATTTTTACGCGGCACGGCTTAGCACCTCGACGGCGAGGACGAAACCGTGGTTTTTTCTTTGTTACGGCTTCCCGGCCGTATAAGCTGCTTTTTTTTAAGCTACAGTGATCTCGTCGTCGGGTTCGTTGAGAGCGAGTCTCGGCCGAGCGACCTTCCAGATGCGGGACGGGGTGTAGTTGGTCGCGGCGACCACTAAGGAGTTGGGGTGTGTTGTGGCACAATCAAAATATCTACGAGCATATATTGCCTGATGGTCGGCAAGTGCAAGTCGATGTGGAGATCGGCATTGCGTATGAACCACGGTGCGCCCGTAGCCTTACGCATGAACCTATTCTGAAGTATTTGAAGCCTATGGATCCTGTGTGGCCTAACATGAGCGAATACTAAACTGGCATACATCATGATGGGGCGTATGCAGGCAGTGTAAAGACGGACTTTGCATTTGAGCGACAGCTTACTCTTTGGGTTGAGTAAGCTGTGTAATCGAACTATAAGAAACGCTGCGCGCAAGCGCAACGTGGTTATGTGTCGAGCGAAGCTGAGACGATTGTCAAGGGTGACGCCTAGATATTTTGCATTTGACGCTCAAGAGATGGGCTTATCAAAAATGCGAACTTGAGTGAAGCTCTCGGGCGGGTACAGGCCAGCACATCTCCTGTGAAACATGACCGCCTGACTCTTTTCTGGGTTAATGTCAATTCTCCACTTCTGGAACCACTTGCCAAGGGTAGTAACTACAGATTGGAGATTACTAGTGACGGCGTCCGGGTTAAGCCCGGATGCGTATATAGAATTCAGTACCTATCTAGCGGTGGTTGTAGGAGAGAGGGTCGCCACACCACTTCCCTATCGACGTGGACGTGCTGTTCGGCAACGGGGTATGTGGTACTTGGCGTACATTGTAGTTCCAGGCTGTCGGCCAGGCATTCGGATTTCTCCTCATTCTCAAAGGAGGAGGAGGTTGGGTCTCTTTAGAGGAGGCATAGCCGCGATCGCTCGCTGCTGGTACTTGCCGCGAACAATCATTAATTAATGATTGTACGTGACTTGTGAGACAGTCGATTGCCGTCATTGTGTCCTCCGGCGATTTGATGTCGGCGGGGATCCTATCTAAGTGACTGGTGGATTGAGACTTGAGTCCGGACTCTATTCCAATCAGTGGCTGTTATGGTGGGGGGCTTGTTCAGGTCCTGAGGGGACTGGTGTGAGTTCGGGGTGAGTTCAAGAATAATCGGGCGGTACGTATGTCTCCACAATTATATCTTCATAAATACACACTTAGTAACATAACCTTAATATGCACTTGTAATATCCAAATGTTCGGGAAACTTAAGAGGATCTTCTCGTCCAACATACCTCAGTGTCTGAAAACACAGGTCTACGACCAGTGTGCGTTACCAGTGATGACTTACGGCACTGAAACGTGGTCCTTAAATGTAGGCCTCATATCAAGGCTCAGCGTGCTATGGAATGGGCTATGCTCGTGATTTCTCTGCGAGATAGAATCTGGAATACGGAAATCCGCAGAAGAACGGGTGTAACCGACATAGCACGAAGAATTAGCACGCTGAAGTGGCAATGGGCAGGCCACATCGCTCGACGAACCGACAACCGCTGCGGAAGAAAGGTTCTCGAGTGGCGACCACGCATCGGACGGCGCAGTGTAGGAAGCCCCCCCACTAGGTGGACCGACGACCTAGTGAAAGTTGCTGGGCGTCGTTGGATGCAGGCGGCACAGGACCGCACATTGGGGCGCAGCATGAGGGAGTCCTGCGTCCAGCAGTGGACGGCAATAGGCTGAAGTGATGATGATGAATATCCAAATGCTCCTTGCTTCCATTAACTCTGAGCTATGTGTGATTACCGAATATCCTCCACTTATTTGAGACCCTCTATTTATACCCGTCTCTCACTATTAAACCCCTCAAGCGTGACGATACTTAGTTACAAATGTTGTCAGAGCATACTTTGTGTTGCCACCAATGGAAAGCTATAATATCAGGGAGTAACATAGGCTATATTTTATCTCGGTATTCCCACAGGAACGGGAACTACGCGGGTTTAAGCGACTGAAACCGAAGCGAAGCGAGGGCGGGTTGCTAGTATTATATAAGTTGCGATGATTCTGCTAATTTATTTAGGAAATGTAAATGAACTCTCTTCTTGAATGTGTGAAGGTTAGTAGACATTCTGATGTCCAGAGGTAGCGAATTCCAGAGGAGAACCACCTGGACAAGAAAGGAAGAATGAACACGATCGGAATGATGAGATGGACAAAGTAGCAGCAGATTGTTGGCGGAACGAAGGTTTTTTATCGTGATTAGTGGAGAGGTATTGAAAGAAACAAGATAGGTAGCTAGGAGAATTAAGAATAGAGTATAGCAAAGTAAGGGCAAATAGCAAGAAAATTTAGTTGAGAACGATAGAAGGAAATATGGTCATACTTGAGAAAATTATATATGAATCGAATGCAGTTATTGAGAAGATGGTCTAGTTTATTAAGAAGATCTGCATTCGGGTCAAAATAACACACATCAGAATAGTCGATTAGGGAAAAATTAAGGTTTGAATAAGCGTGGTTTTAGTTTTAACCGGTAAAAAGTGTCTCAACCAATTAAGAGCGCGCAAGCTACTGGTGACTCCATTTTTTTTTTTTCTCGCTGTGGAAATGCATCTACGCACTATCCCCCGCCGGTTACAGACAGGGGAGTGTGTGTGGGACTCGCCGGCCACAGAAGTGACCGAAATACCCACTAAATCCACAGCGGCCCCTTCCGCGCTTTTACGAGGTGCCGGAGAGATCGTCTGATGACATTCTATCCCCGACACCCCAACGCTTGGTCGTCTGGCCACGACCTGTCATCATTCAGGGCGGTGGGAGGAGGAACGCATAACGGCGTCTCCTCCTCCCTGGTCGCCGCCGGCGGAGCGAGTCTGCGGACGCAAGTGCCTCGCGTGCCCGCTCCGCGGCCTCCTTCCTTGTAATGACAGCCTCACAGAAGGAGGCCATCGACGACCAACAGCTGTCGCTGCCGAGCATCTTCAAGATGATAGTCGACAACGACAGGTCCGCTGTTCCCATGTCCGTTGACAGGACGTGGCGCTGAGGCCCCCAAGCGGGGCATACTTCTAGTGTGTGGCGCGCATCGTCGATTAGCGCGCCACACTCATGGCATCCTGGGGCCTCTTCTCTTCAAATTTTGTGCAGGTACTTACCGAAGACCCCATGTCTAGTAAGCACCTGTACTGGTGACTCCCTGACTTGTTCTGGCGACCTGAGTTCTCCAACTGACAGTGGAGTCTATGTACAAGCCAAGGTCTTTGACAAAAGGGGATAGTGGTACAATAGATCCATTGTACGATACTCGGCTTATTATACGCTGACTACTCACAATTATCGCTTGGCACTTAGTAGGGTTTACCGTTAACCCGAATCGGTTATACCAACTTTTATGTTATTTAAATACCTATTTATCTTGGCGATTGCTAATGCCATATCTTCCACGCTCACTTGACAGTACAGTTGCAAGTCATCGGCATAAAGATGATACGAACACTGAAGATTATAAGTAATGAGATTAATAAATATAGAGAATAACAAAGGAGAGAGTATACCGCCTTCAGGGACGCCAGCGTGGAGGTCGCACCAATTCCAATAGCTGTCTTTAATACGAACACGTTTCTGACGCCCCTGGAGATAATAAAAGAACCATTCTAGTGCGTTAGGCGAGATCAGGAAGTGAGATAGGATAGCTAGAAGGATATCGTGACTGACAGTATTGAAGGCATTTGAGAAATCTATCAAGACTAAAACAGTCACATTGGTTTTCTCCATACTAGCCCTAATATCGTTAGTCATTTTGAGGATTATATTTAAGATAAGATTAAATGATATAAGTAAATAATATAGTTTAGACCCAAGAGTGTTATTTCGAGAGAAGTGAATATTCTGAATTTTGTATCAAAATACGTTAGCTTTGAAAAATATAGTGACAGTTATCATACTCGGTATAGAGACTAATTAGCTGCACACGGTACCCGTCTTCAACGAGTTAACAGGTTTTTCATTTTCATTATTCACGCTTCTACAACCAACTACCTAAAAATATTCGAGACGTGTCAGTGAATCAGTTCAGAAAAGTGATGAAGAATAATAGATTTTGAAAAAGAATATTTTAAAATCTCGAATTATCTTGATGATAATACAGACTAGTAATAAGCAGCTCCTCAATCAACAATTTGCTCATTATTTCAATAAAAGGCTATAACAATATACACACATGTCTATATTATTATTGCTACTCTTACTGGAAAGCGTAGCGTGTTTTGCCAAACAAATTTTGTTATTTTAGCTGCGGTTTATGTTTGTGATAAATGGTATTGATCACGCTCACTGAGAGGTCTACTTGCGGTAGCTACGAGGAGCGGGTCATTCCCTTCCCTTCATTTTGGTTGAGGGTAGTGATGGCTGCTCTAGCGGTTAAGTCGTAATCGGTTGCCGCTCGCGGGACCTGATCCAGTCATAATCTTTTGCAATATATTCAAAAATAGGCATGTTGTTGTAATTATATTTAAAACAAATTAGTAAATAAATAAAAAATAGATACACCCGCTGAGTTTTTTTCGGATCTTTTCAGTGCGATCGCGTTTCGATCCGGTAGTAACTTAAGATGAAATGTAAAAAATTATTTGTTACTTGTTGTAAGTGCGCGGTAAATTGAATTTGTGTTTTTCAGAAAATCAAAATAATCACATTTAATTTTATACTAAATTCAATTAATAAAGATATTGCCTAATATTATTATTTGCTAAATTTATATCTGTAGAATGAAAATGCCCGCTACAATTCAAGCTCTCGCGTCAGTGCCATGCTCAGGTACGAGGACGCTACGACCGAGCTACGGCGTAGCTACGTCACACTACGATCCCGGTATCGCTCTCGGAAGCTGCGTAATTAATTCCATCGCTATGCAAATTCTCATTCCAACTTCTGTTTCGTTCGACTATTTAGCATTTCAATGCTGTAATTCTCCAACAATTATGTAAATTAATTACTTTTGATGATCATTAATTAGGATAAATTGGAGTCGCTTTAATATTCCAACCGGTGAGTAAATATTTTGTTCACGCCCATCTTAATATTTTTGATAAATATCAGAGACATTTTAAGACGATGTTTAATTTATACGAACGTCGCAGCCGTTCGAACAGCGGCGAATCGAGTTTCGACAGTAATAAAATGTGTCCTTGGAGACGTTCGTATTGAGCTTTTGTGATATAACGAGACAGCCATTCGGTGTTTGTTCAGTGTCGCGTAACGGACGCAGAATGATGTTTCATGGACGTGCGGCAACCGGAAGTGTACGTTCACACCGAGCTACAGCTACACTAATGATTGCAACGCTTTACTCGCGTCACAAAGAGTCCATGCAAGCATGCAGCATGCACATGCAAAATGTTCACATATCAAGCATATTAAAACTGTAGGTAAATAAGCAAAACGGAATTTCTATCAGCTAGAACTATAATATCAACGTCTGCCTGGGACCTTCAGTTTAATTCATTTATATCCATATATATGGCCACATATTTAAGTCGTGTTTCTTATGCTGCACCTGTCTGGGTGAATAGAATATCCACAGGAGCAATACGCCTTAAGTTATTACAAAGCCAACGATTGGCTTTAATATTCTTATGTAAAACTTACAGAACAGTTAGTACCGAAGCCTTGCCAGTACGCACAGGTATACTGCTGGTCAACTTAGAGGTTCAGAGGCGAGCATCAATGCATTTACACCACTAGTGAAACTGAGATTTCTTTCTACCGCATGACCGTAATAAAATCGCTAGATTGTTTGCTAGGTTAGGTTAAGCCGTCATCTCTATATATTTTTCCCATGTATACGCAAGCGTATAGAGAAAGTGTGGTTTGAGGATGATCATTATGTAGCCCAATCCCTAACTGGCCATGGCAATTTCAAAAGTAAATTATTCTCTTTCAATCTCGTATCCTTACCATTATGTCAATGTTACACATTTAACCACCAGTGTGAACAATCAGCACACCACATTCTCAGGGAGTGCGATCTTTAGCGTAATGAGCGCGACCATATGTTAAACAGTTTGTAAGTCACATCTGAATAGTGTACTATACGGAGAAAATTTCCGTGCATTCAGGCGTTTCTGCCAAACCTATTATACTTAGCATCTTAATGCTCACATATCGATCCCATCAAGCTCTCCCATATCTGTGGTGCTATGCGCCTGTGTTTAACATAGCTGCATATTCTCTTATTTATTGACTAACCAGACAATTTTGTTTTATGTTTCCGGCATTGTATATGAGGGAAGTGGAATCAATGTCTTCCAACTCCTCCTGATTAACTTTTCTAATTAAATTTATTGTGGGTCCCCAGAAATTAAAATCATTTTTCTGGGACTGCCTGAATGTCAAACCTTGTTGTGATCTATGGAGACTGTTGTGGGTCCTGGCTTACAGGAATTACAATGGTGGGAATGTGTGGTGGGATTAATCCCAAAAAAATGCATATAATACTGCATTCATATCATTACACCAAATTGTATTAAGATGCTGTATTAATTCTGTCAATCTTATATCTACAAACGAGCAACTCTTGTATATTTCTATATTTTCAGAATGTCGGCAACGGCAACAATGATTTTCATGAATGTAAATTTAGCTGTTGCCATCAAAAGTGACAATATCTTAGATGGGCAGTTGTCCAGTCGCATTGAAACAGCCTGAAATTGGATTTTAGTGTTATTATTGTTCTGTTTTAATTTTTTATATTTATTCATTATTTCATTTTTATTGTTTTTTATATATCTAAATAGGTATGTTCATCAAAAATACAATTTCCAAAAAAACAACATATACCGAACAAAGCACGGTCATTTAGATATTAAGCGTATTTGTATATGTAGTCCCCTGCTGTGTTCTGCTACTTTAAATGAAGGCGGCATTGTCATCGGATATATCATACAAACTGAGAACTTATATATTAAAATGGTATAAGTGGTGGTGGGATCTCACTAGTGGTGGTGGGACCACACTAATCGTGGTAGGACCACACCATTAGTGGTAAAACCGCACTGTTGGCAGTTGTCTGTCTACAGCCGCGGGCTGGTCCGTCCGGGGTAGTACGACACTGAGCAGAAAATCGACGTCAGAGTAGTAGCAATTTGTTACTGCGCTTCATTCGGTGAGCGAGAGAGCCGGAAACCAATTTTCTGAGAGTGTTTGCGTGTAGGGAGTTTTGTTGATGCTATCCGCTACACCGCGCACTTCCATATTGCGTGCTCCAGTAGCTCCATTTTAATACATAACATAAAACACGATTGTAAATCATATGTTTGTTCTAATGCAATCTTATATCTTTAAACGAGCAATTCTTGTGTTCCTGTGTAATATATACGGTAACTGATTGTCATGAAATTTAGTAGACAATAGGTTTCGGGGGCAAAAAATCCTATCTAGCTAGATTTTATTTATAGAAAATGTTGTCATGTCGGTGTTTTTAGCTAATTAATAAAATTTATTGATTTGTTATTTATTTATAATAGGAATGTTAATTTAGTCTTGGCCGTCAAAAGTGACAATAGCTCAGTTGGGAAGTTGTCCAGACGTATTCGAACCGCCTGAGATCGGATCTCAGTGTTAGGATTTTTTTTTTATTTTTTCATCATTTTTTATTAATATATACCTAAATATCGCCAAAAATACAATTTACAAGAAAAAATATATCGAGCAAAGCTCGATCAACCAGATATTATTAAATTAATAGCACGTATGAGTATGAGATTATACGTAAACAAATATGACAGCTCGTAATAACACATTTTATTATATCGTATATTTACGCCCCATGCTTTGTTAATGGAAAAGTTAATCATATTAATTGAGCGGATGATGGGTTCGCGGAATATTGTTCACAAGTGTTTGTAAACTTGTGAGGCTTATCCCCGAGGGTTTGTCCCCGAAATGATTTCATATTATATATCTTTTTTATGAAAACTTTGCATGAGAAATTCAATGAATAATGTGGAATCGGGCGTAAATAACGGCCATGTTCCAGGTAATTGATGATGAGTTTGTTAAAATATTTAAATTAAAACTCCCGACTGTCGGGAGTGCTTACTGGTTTTTGGGAATGGACTAATTATCGTATCTGTAAGAATAGGGGAACGTTATTTAATCGTGCTACGCTGCCGGCCGGCCCATTGCCATTTCAACGTGCTAATTCGTCGGGCTATATCGATTACACCTATTCTGCTACGGATTTCCGTACTCCGGATTTTATCACGTAGAGAAATAGCAAGCAAAACCCTATCTATAGCACGTTGAGCGACTTTAAGCCTTTTTATGAGACCGACATTTAGGTACCACACATCAGTGCCGTTTGTCATCGCTGGTAACACTTACCCTAAAACATAGGGATGCAAAAAACATATATTATCATCTTGGCTGAAATATAATTAGTAAGAAAGAAAAGAGGTAAACGTTTAGTTTATAAGTCCCATACTCTCCTCCCCTCCCATGTTCTACTCTGTCTTTTATTGGAACTAAATCAAAGTCCTCCTAAAACAAAGTACAAACGTGTCGTACGATAACCCGGCGCAATCTCGTCATGTCAACGTGAGCAGTGCCACGTGTCTCACGATACTACAAATATGCTTATGAGACACTTTAGAGTAGCCCTGCAGGGGCGAAATGTATTCAGGTGTTCTTGGATCACATCAGATCGAGTTAGATAACTCACTATTAGTACAAAAGTAGAACGAGCACATCACCTAACTGTGATATCGCGTGAGACAGATAAGCACGAGAATAGAGAATTATATTTTTACCCCCCCACGCAAAAAGAGGGCTGTTATAAGTTTGACGTCAATGTCTGTCTATGTGTGTCTGTCTGTGACATCGTAGCTCTGAAACGGATGGACAGATTTCAATGCTTTTCTTTTCATTCAAGGGCGTTTCCTTGCCGTGGTCCGTAGCTATGTTTGGTTAATGTTTGTTGTGGGTATTAGAAAATATGTATATACCTGCATCTTAAAATAAATCAGTTGCTAACTAGACACAGCGGTGTTTCGTTACATTACATGGTGACAGCGGTAAAAAAGTAGATTACATTGATTAAACTTAGTTATTGCAATATTTTTATGGTTTAGTATTTATCGTGCGTGTGATTGAATATGGGACACGCACGACCACCATCGGAATTAAGTTTGTAAGGCAGCTCCGTCGGCCGGGCCGACGCTTGGAAGCGTTGGAAAACGAAATTATTACTGTTTTTAAAAGCATCTGGGGTGCATAAGGAAGAAGGTGGTGTTCAAGCCAGCTTATTGATCAATCTTATTGGAGCCGGATTCGACGTATACGAGACATTTACGTTCGATAACGACGCACAGAAGGATGACGTCACATTATTAATTAAGAAGTTTGATGATTATTTTGGTGTGAAACAAAATATAACTCTGGCCAGGTATAATATCTTTATGAGAAATCAAGAAAGCGGTGAGTCTATCGATCAATATTTGACAGCATTAAAGTTATTATCGAAAATTTGTGAATTTAAAAATTTGGAGGAAGAATTGATTCGCGATCGGATCGTTTGTGGTATACAAAGTATCGTTGTGAGAGATCGTTTATTGAGAACAGACGATTTAAATTTGGATAAGGCCGTTAAAATTTGTCAAGCTCATGAGATTTCCAAAGATAGCAATCGCGTATTGGAGACGCGCAGTACATTAGGCATAGCGGATTCAGTGCCTGTGCAGGTGAATACCATCGGCATGCGCGGCGGTGTGGGACGAAGCGGCTGGCGAGCGCGCGGGCAGCGTCGTGGGCGTGGTGCTGCTGGGCCTAGCAATAGCCTCAGCGAGCGCGCGGGACGTGCTGCGCCAGCGGCTCCCTGGCCCTGTCTTAGGTGTGGAGGTCAGTGTGTTGACTATAGGTATTGTCCAGCTAATTCTGTTCAGTGTTATATATGTGAAAAGCGTGGGCGTTATGCTAGAATGTGCAATTTAAAAAATAGTGTTTAAAAACTTTATAACATTATAATTTATGTGAAATTAGATCACCGTCTCAGGACTGGTGTGAAACTCTCCAATGTATTGGTGGTTCTGAAATGTTCAAATTGGATACTGGGGCTGATATTAACGTATTAGCATATGAGCGGTTTAAATCGTTGGGTTATAACGATATATTAATTAAATTTAATAAAAATGTTAAATTGCAGCCGGATAGTAGAGATTTTATTCCTATAAAGGGTACATGTAATTTAAAATGGTACTATAAAAATATACCTTACGAATTAAAATTTGCAATTTCGGTAAATAAATGTCAAAGCGTGCTGGGATTGCAAGCTTGTATAAATTTAGAGTTGATTAAAAGAATTTAGTTTTAACTTAAAAGAGTATGACGAATTGTTTAGTGGCTTAGGCTGTTTGTCGGGTGAATATCACATTGTATACGATAAGGCGGTACCGTCTGTAATTTGTGCACCGCGTAAAGTACCGTTAGGTTTAGTTGAATAGGATGGTAGAATTAAATGTTATTCGAAAAGTGACTCATTCAACCCCTTGGGACAACTCATTAGTAATTGTTGCTAAAAAAAATGGACAGTTGCGTATATGTTTAGATCCAAGACCACTTAACAGAGCTATACAATGAGCGCATTTTCATTTACCCACAGTAAATGAGTTAGCTACTAAACTACAGAGTGATAAATATTTCTCAGTTTTAGATGCAAATTCCGGATTTTGGGCGCTGAAATTAGACGATGCCAGTGCGGACTTGTGTACGTTCAGTACACCTTTTGGGCGGTCTCAGTACTTGCGATTGCCATTCGGATTAAATTGTGCACCTGAAGTATTTCATGCCAAAATTAAACAGTATCTAGAAGGATTACAGGGAGTAGATTGTTTTATAGATGATATTATTTGCTGGGGAAAAACTAAAGAAGAACATGATATGCGGTTAAAAGAGTTATTAAATAGGGCGCGAGAAATTAATTTAAAATTCAAAAAAAATGTCGAATATGCGTGCAAGAGGTTACGTATTTAGGTCACATTTTTAATGCAAGCGGAATGAAAGTTGATACGGAGAAAGTGAAAGCCATTAAAAATATGCCCGAACCAAACGATCGGAAAATCTTAGAAAGGTTTTTAGGGATGACAAATTATCTCGCTAAATTTATACCAAATTATTCGTAACACATATTTCCACTTACGAGATTGCTAAAGAAAGATACAATATGGCAATGGGACGTTGGACATAAAAATACGTTTGAAAAATGAAAACAATTAATAAGTGATGCGCCGCTGCCGGTGTTGTCGTTATATAATGTGCATAGTCAGGTGTTATAGTCAGGTGTTATAGTCAGGTGTTATAGTCAGGTGTTATAGTCAGGTGTTATAGTCAGGTGTTATAGTCAGGTGTTATAGTCAGGTGTTATAGTCAGGTGTTATAGTCAGGTGTTATAGTCAGGTGTTATAGTCAGGTGTTATAGTCAGGTGTTATAGTCAGGTGTTATAGTCAGGTGTTATAGTCAGGTGTTATAGTCAGGTGTTATAGTCAGGTGTTATAGTCAGGTGTTATAGTCAGGTGTTATAGTCAGGTGTTATAGTCAGGTGTTATAGTCAGGTGTTATAGTCGGGTGTTATAGTCAGGTGTTATAGTCAGGTGTTATAGTCGGGTGTTATAGTCAGGTGTTATAGTCAGGTGTTATAGTCAGGTGTTATTGTCAGCAGACGCGAGCAGTACGGCGCTGGGCGCAGCGCTTATGCAGGGCGGCCGACCAGTTGAGTATGCATCGCGCACGCTACTGACACGCAACAGCGATACGCACAAATAGAAAAAGAAATGCTAGCCATTGTATTTGCGTATCAAAAGTTTCATCAATATATTTATGGTAAAAATAATGTTATTATTGAATCAGATCATAAGCCACTCGAAAGTATATTTAAAAAACCGTTAGAAGCAATTCCAGAACGTTTACAGCGTATGATGTTAAGAATTCAAGGATATGATTTGGTGGTTACGTATAAGCCTGGTAAATATATTTACACTCCTGATACGTCATCTCGTGCGCCTCTGCCAGACTATGTGAGGACAACATTACCATAGCTGTACTAAGTCAGGTTAAAATGGTAGTAAATAGTATACCAATGTCGCTCAGTACCAGAGTTAAATGTTGGCGATGATGTTTTAATGTTAGACGACAATAAAAGTGAACGAATTCGCGGTAAAGTCGTAGCGAAGGCTTCCACTCCACGCTTTTATTTTATTAAAAATAAAAGAGGTATCTATCGCCGTAATCGTCGACATTTAACAAAAAGTACGTCGGTAGGTAAAATATCAGATGATGTAAAAAATGAATATATTGAAATATCTGATCAGGACGATGATGACGTCTTACTTTCGGGAGATGATGAGGATGATGAGGACTATGAACCGGATGTCGATGATGATAAGATCTATCGAAATTCTTATTCACCACCTTGTACTCGTAGTAGAACTATACATCATAAGTAAGATCTATAATTTTCCTTTATATTATTATTGTTTAAATTATTTAGGGGGAGATGTTGTGGGTATTAGAAAATATGTATATACCTGCATCTTAAAATAAATCAGTTGCTAACTAGACACAGCGGTGTTTCGTTACATTACAATGTTGGTCCAGCAGTGTAAGAGTATCAGCTCTTTCCCAGATTCTTTTACCAAATGATGTAATGGCGTATAAATACTCTACTACATTATAGTCATTAAATGACTATTAATTGATAGTTCTTGCTGAAGAGAACATAATATTATTGTTTTATACGTGTCGAGTATTATTAAAAACAAATTACTTAATAGATAACGTTAGAGCAATGTGCTATTCTTTGCTTCTGTTTAATATTCACACACTCAAACGTTGATGTCGTCTTTCATTATTGCATTTAATATGATTAAAATGTTAATTTGTTAATAAATTAAATTAAATAACAGTTGAATACATAATTTAATTAACTAACTTGTGTTAATTGTAGATTTACAAATTGAAAGTAAGTGTAAGCTCATGCGCGTGAGTACTATTCAACAAAGTAATTTTAATTATGCGATAAGTCGTCGTTTTATGCTACAACTAATTCAATGTAATGTAATTTGCAATAAACATTTTAATATCTAAAATATTTCTCTGCCTATTAGATTCATAATATTTCAACAGTGCTAATTCGATTCGACAATTTGTGTTGGTGGTTTTAGAGCTTTCAATGTGCGCTCGTGTGTATAAACTATTTGATTAGTCAGGTATTCGTGTCTATGCGCAGTGTCGTTGGCGACATCGTGTATATGGGCGCATATCGCCCTCTATCGGCAATATTTGTAAATTGTTGATGTATGTGTTATCAATTATACCTAGTTATAAACATGTTTGAAATATTTGCAACTAATATTTAAATAATTATTTGTAGTAACAACACTGCTATTTATCATGCTATGATATTTAAGACACTTTTTGAATGTATTTCTAGAAATCTTTGATTTAATTGTTTAAATATTTATATAATTGATCAAATTAAAATCGATTAGAATTAATGTAATTATTTGTAACCATATTTAGTTGTTTTTACACAATAAAGATTGTTATTTATTTCTAGTTAGAGCGCCGTCTGTTGAACAATATATGAGAACAATATTTCCCTTAATTACATTATTGTAAATTGTGTAAAATTGACTATTTGGAATTATGTTAAATGCATTAAAATATTTATCATTATTATTTAGCTATATTCAGATAGAAAAATAGTTGTTTTATTTGTTTGTTATAAAAAGTAATTGTAGTTACTGAGACTAGACCGCTTAATTGTAAAGCGAAGGTTATAAAAACATTGTAAGATTAGAATAGAAGACAGTTTTACTTCACTCACTTCTCCAGCAATAACTCCTAATAAATACAGTGATTACATACTCGATATTTTAATATGGACAACCTAATTCCTGGCGCAACGCCGACATGTATTTAACTGAATTTTATGCGCATTTTGTTGCTAGTGTTGTTTCTCTTCGCACACACGTTACGCACGTGTATACGACATCAACTGTCACAATTGTGTAATGACTCACTGACTAACTCATTACTAGATCCCTGGCAATCATTAACATTTTGCATAGGTATTGCTTTCGCAACGAAACGCTTAGTGATATTTTTTTTTTTTGGGTAGACCTGCGCACACCCCGCCGAATCAGCTCGGGGCGACGGATACGTGGCGGCCGACCTCACAACCTAACGTATGCCCTCCCCACATTGCTACTGAGCTGATAACTGGTACCAATTCCTTAAGAACCTTGACCGGCCCGGCGGGTTACCCTTTCGGGTGTCCTTCCATTCGTTTGACGCCTCGGCACAAATACAGTGCTGCCGGAGCGTCGCCCTCACGCGGTCGTTCTCTCTGCGGGTGGTGGACAATCCCCAGCCCGTCCACCCACGACCTCGGCTACGGCGTCACCAGGCGCAGGTACTCGCAACTGTCGTGGTACAGGAATTCCTCCCGTACCCGCTCCGCCGCCTCCTTCTGCGAGATTACTGCCTCGCAGAAGGTGGCGACCGCATCTCAATTCTTGACGCTATCAAGCATCGTTTTGGCGATGGTTGGCAGCGTCAGGTCAGCACCGATGATTGCAACGAGTTCACGGCGCTGCTTAAATTGCTATTGCCTTCGTAAATATAGCTAGATAACTGTTACCAAATCATCAATATTGTCTATATTACTTAGTATTTTTATAATGAAATTAGAATATTTCTTAAATATGTCTGCCTATCAATTATTTTTAAAAGCTTCACTTCTTCACTCACCTAATGTAAAAACCTAAAGGCATAATTTGAAGTCAAAATGGAAACAATCTATCGTATTTCGTTATTACGTAACAGCCGTCAGTCATTCGTCGATTATGTTGTAAAGATAAACCGTAGAAAAGCGTTCGTATATGCATAAGGTAGTTTTCGTTACATATATTTATATACCTTAACTAATTCCTATTCCCTTCCCCTATTCCTTCTATTCCATCACGTTTGACCAGCGGGGAATAGTAGGTCAATATCCTTCCCATTATGGGTTGCTAGTTAACAATAAGAATGATAATAATATAAATAACATTAAGAGCGTTATCGGTAATAAGCGGCCGTAAACCCAAAAATGTGGTTTTTTGAGGACTGGTTACTCGTTCATCATAATAGCTTACTAAAAATTTATATAACCACTACATTAAACACATCTTTATATTATGCTTGTACAGAATTATAACTCAATATTGTAACTATTTTATTAAAAGGCAAGGGTATTTTGAACTTAAGTTAATGAGATTTTACGAAAACGCTGAGTTTTGAAGTTCAGGTACGAATAAACGATAAGTCGTGGCAGCTCGAAAAAAATTGTATATGTTAGGAAAATTACTGTTCTTGGGTATGTATAAAATGAAATTCAAGATTTCTTCCTTTTAAAACTAAAAACAAAATATTTCCTTAAGATTAATTTGACGAAAATGGCTCCTGTAAAAACATTTAATTTTGTGAATAATACTAACCTTGGAATATTTAAAAAAATATCCACTATTTGTTCGACTATTGTAGAAGCAGTAAAAAAAAAACCAAATCGAAATACGAATAGTCACCCTCGTAATTAAATTTTAAATATTACTATAAATTGAACGGCATAATTGTTCGTAAGCCAGTCGCGCCTTGGCGCTCAACGGAGCAGGGTCACGTCGCTCGAGCTCTCCGCTCACAGCGTAAAAGACGACAATACGAACTTGAGCGTATACTGCGACTGATCGGTTTTGATTCGTAAGTATTTATTACTACCTAATTCTTTTAATTACTTTCATGCGATCTCTATAAAGAATAATATAGAATCTTTTTACGTTTTAGGTGATGGGTCGAAAAAGCAGATTGTATCTTGGGAACAAAATCGGTTACAAGGCAAGGAAAAAGAGAACACACGATTTTTTTTTTGTGTGTTTACAGCTGTTGGCCGCAGATGGCCTTGACAGCTTGACGCGGACTATGGGTGAGCGCTGAGGGCTCTCAACCCGGAGAAAAGTATGCTAAGCGACATAGCCCAAGGGCTCCCCCTGTGGGGAACGGACCTCGGCTTGGGGCGTCGCTGGAGGCAAAGTGGGCGTGCCCACGTTTTTAGTCGTGACTTTTGCGCGGCGCGGTTTCGCACCTCGACGGCGAGGGCGGAACTGCGGGTATTTATTTGTTAAGGCCTCGCGGGCCGTGTAGGCTCTTTGTTGAGCGAGTGTGATATTGTCGTCCTCTTTGTCGAGGACGTCGGATGGATGAGATTTTGGAGGGTCTATAGGAAGCCGCCTCAACCACTAGTTGGTTGGGTGTATCATGGCAGAGTCAAAGTAGCTTTGAGAGCACCGTTTCATAAACTGCTTGATGGTCGGCAGTTCGAGGTCGATGTGGAGATCGACGTTTCGTATGAACCACGGTGCTCCCGTAGCTCGGCGCATGAAACGATTTTGTAGTGTCTGTAGCCTGTGGATCCTGTGTGGCTTTACGTGCGCGAACACCACGCTGGCATAGGTCAAGATAGGCCGTATGCAGGTGGTGTAAAGTCGGACTTTGAGAACACACGACAAAACTGTAAGGTACTTATAGTTTCAAAAGAGTAAATGAAAAGAGAAGTGAGCCGTCACTCAGGACGCCTGGCAGACGTGAAACATCAAAATTATTTTGAAGTCGTTACCGCAAAGCGTGGCGTTAACGCCGCTTTTAATGCCACGCAACGATTAGGTTCACCCCGCCTATAGATATTTCACATCAAAAATCCGAACGGAACATTTATGCAGCCTCATCTTCTGAAGATTATAAGCTAACTCAAATTTAATGTTTAATAATTACTAACCATACACAATATATTTTTTTCGTAGAGAATCATTTTCTAACTAATTTCTGTAGTGGGTAGATTTAAATCTCTGATTGGACTTGTTAGACATCCATGGCCATGGCGACTAGGGCCATACTCGACTACTGCACGGCAGCCACGGAGGCAGCGTGCCTCTTGGCCGGAACTCTCTGGTGGGACCTGCAGGCGGAGGTACTCGCCGAGCTTTACCTGCGAGTATCAGAGACGCGAGCCACATATAGCCTCAATCAAGGTGATTGCCGCCTGGCGGGTCGACGCCCGCCGAGACGCCATTGCTCGTTGGGCAATCGGACTGGAGAAGCCTCAATACGGTATCAGGACAGTCGAGTCCTTTCAGCTGGTGCTGATGGGGTAGTTGGGTCGGCAGCACGGGGTACATTCCTTCCGACTGGTGCAGGTATTGATGGGTCACGATAGCCAAGTACCTGCGCAAGCTCGTTAGGAGGGAGAGCACACCATCCTGCCACCACTGCTATTGCGACGTGAGCACGGCGCAGCACAGGCTCGAGGTGTGTGCCTCGTGGGCAGAGCAGCGCCGTGAACTCGTTGCAATCACCGGTGCCGACCAGACCCTGCCGACCATCACTAGGGAGATGCTCAGCAGCGTCAGGAACTGGAACGTGGTCACCGCCTTCTGTGAGGCTGTCATCTCACGAAAGGAGAAGCCGGCTCGTGTGTGATCAATCTTTGGTCACACGTTCCGCCACCGGCGACTCGGGCGGCGCAGATACGAGTATCCGCGCCTCACGCCGCCCTAGGCGAGTCCGCGGGTGACCGGACCGGGGACTTTAGTGTGTCACCCGCAGAGAGCCTGACCGTGTGACGGCGACCGACGTCCCGGGATAGGGACGTCGATTGGGGTTTTTTTATTTTCTTAAAATTATTAAACAATAATATGATAATTTAAAAAAATAAGTTGTCGAGTCTCGAACCCGAGACCAGAGTTCCCGCCGGCGAGCACGTTACCACGAGATTACCGCTTGTTGGCGATTCGACTTTGAATTTTTCTAGTACATAAATTACCCATCCAACTTTGACCCTTAAAATCTTTTTAACGCGGGCCCAGTTGACCCTAATATTTGGTAGTTGTGATACCCTCGTGCCCCCTCTACCACCCCACCAAAAATCATGGAAATCCCCGACCCACACGTCTGAGGGTCTCCTTGTAAGTTATACTCTGTGCCTATATTTTACTATTTCCTGTACTTTGCATATTAAAAATACAATTTTAACCGTTTTACTGTTATGAGATTTGGTTTTTAATTAAAAATTTTAAAATTTACATCATGTTGATTTTTGAAAATCTCCTTCTCCGAAGAATATATTAGAGATTGATTATTATAAGCGCAAAGGCTCAAGACTGGTCATTCTATGAACTCACGTGTGTGTAGTGCATTAGTGTGCGTCGATATCGGACCGTAGCAAAAAACCAAAAATGCGAGAAGTGCCGATTACCGATAACGCTCTTAATGAATTGAACTATGAAGGATGTGCTTTTATATGATGAGTTCGCTTTTTCATTTTTGTGTGTGCGAGTGTTGAGTGCACGCGTGTATGTGTGTGTGTGTGTGTGCGTATAGCCGTTCTGCTGATGATTATTTATATTCAAACTATATAACCTCGTAAAATATAATAACAAATTCACCATTACAATAGAAGTACACATACATTTATTACTAGCAACCCGCCCTCGCTTCGCTACGGTTTTAGTCGTTTTACCCGCGTAGTTCCCGTTCCCGTGGGAATACCGAGATAAAATATAGCCTAGTTTACGCCCTGATATTATAGCTTTCCATTGGTGAAAGAATTTTTGAAATCGGTCCAGCCGTTTTGAAGATTACCCGGAACAAACAGACAGACAGACACACCGACAGACAAAATTTTTTTAATCTGTATTTTAGGCATAGGGGTCGTACAAATAACCGTGTGAGCATGAAAAAATTTTGACATTACAAACAGACATAGATTTATCTTAACTAATATTTTAACCCCGTGGTGATGGAGTAAGAATTCAATTCACCATACCCAATCTTGATCGTGGATGTAGTAAAAGACTACTAAGGGATAAAATACAAATAAAAAGCTCGAAATGAAACAGGGGTTTTATTTCGAGTTTAAGCATAGATATTATATCCATATAGTATCCCTTAGTCGTCTTTTACGACACCCACGGGCAAGAGAGGGGGTGGTGAATTGTATTCTTACTCGATCACCAAACGGAATACTCAAACGGTACGATATGCTAAATGAGACTAATCAAAGTAACGTATTAATGTTTTCATTTACGTGGACGCACTGAACATGTTGTCGCGCATGCAGGCCAGCATGTTGAGCGGTGGCGTGGCCACCCGTCGCCTCCCCTACAAATTGCTCAGTAAATAACGAGCCGGCCGGCCGGCGGACACATTATAGTTTTCCAATTTGTCGCTCTCGCATATAATTTTATTGCTTTTTAATGTCGTTTTTTGAGTGATAAATGGTTTATTTCGTTATGCGATGAGATTCAACGAATTTCTGTCGTGAAAAATGTTATTGTTGATAGATTATTGTAATAATCTATATCTATACCAATAAATAAAATTGGAGTGTCTGTTTGTAATGTCAAAATAATAGGCTTTTTTCATGCTCACACGGTTATTTGCACGACACATATGCCTAAAATAGCAATTAAAAAATTTTTGTCTGTCTGTCTGTTTGTTCCGGGTAATCTTCAAAACGGCTGGACCGATTTCAAAAATTCTTTCACCAGTGGGAAGCTATAATATCAGGGCGTAAACTAGGCTATATTTTATCCCGGCATTCCCACGGGAACGGGAACTACGCGGGTAAAACGATTATAACCTATAACCGAAGCGAAGCGAGAGCGGGTTGCTAGTCTATATATATAAAAGAAAGTCGTGTTAGTTACACTATTTATAACTCAAGAACGGCTGTACAGATTTGGCTAAAAATTGGTGGAGAGGTAGCTTAAAACCAGGAAAAGGACATAGGATACTTTTTATTCCGTCTTTTTTCTTTTAATGGTGTTTACAAGATTTTGCCAATAACACTTTTATCCCGTTCAATCGCGTTACCGTGTGACGTGACATAAAATGTCAAAGAGAATACAAGTACGCAACGCATTTGATATGTGTAACAAAACGCAAATGACAGCTAAACGTAATTTTGTCTATAGTTAAAAATTTTATGGTTGGTATGGTTGAATTTGATAATTATAATTTTGTCAGAAATCAATATTGAGTAATTTGCATTCTCTTTGAATCATCATTAACAATGCCGCGATCAAGACGATCGAATCTTACCCGACAAAGCTGTAATGGTTCTCTTCATTAGATACTATATATTCGGAAATTTAGAAAATATATTTACGAAAAAAAATTATGGCGCTACGAAGTTTGTAGGGTCAGCTAGTTAATTATATGCCCACCAGTTGGACGGGGTGGACGCCGAGGCTGGAGATGTTGGACGGTCTCGATCGTGACCCCTGGGGTCGCCACTATCGTGCGGCGCTGAGTAAGCTAGCTGAGTAAGTAGCGTCCGGGCGGTTCCCTGGGTGCTGGAAGGAGGGGAGGCTGGTGCTCCTTCTGAAGCCAGGACGGTCTCCAGAGTCAGCCTCGGTCTACAGGCCCATCGTGCTGCTCGACGATGTGGGCAAGCTACTAGAAAGGGTGCTAGCTGCCCGCATTGAGAGGCACCTCGTCGGCACAGGGCCCAATCTGTCGGACGCCCAGTTTAGGAGGAGTCGTTCGACGATCGCGGCTCTGTTGCGCCTGAGAGCCGTGGCGACTGAGGCCGTCACTGACGGGGGAGTGCTGTTGATGGTGTCCCTGGACATCACCAACGCATTCAATAGTCTGCCATTTAGCTGCATCAGGGAGGCGCTCCGATACTACGGGGTGCCAGTTTACCTGAGGTGGCTAGTGGCAGACTATTTGGAGGAGCACAGCGTCCTCTACACCGTTTAGGGGGCGCTGTGCGAACGCCGCCATGACGTGCGGTGTCCCACAGGGGTCGGCCCTCGGACCCACCCTGTGGATCATCGGCTACGACTGGGCGATATAATTCGATGTAATCGTTCTGTAATTATTTATTCCCATTATATTAGTAGTTGCTGAAGATAATTGTCATATTCATTTTATTTAGTAGAGTGGTGACTGATAATGATGGATGGAGGCTAAGTGGTAAGGTATGGAGATGGATGGGATGACTGTTGATGGATGTGGTGAGTGGTGACTGACGGTGATAGCTAGGATATGTAGTGGTGGATGGGTTGAGTGATGACGGATAGTGATGTATGTTGTGAGTTGTGACTGACGGTGATAGCTAGGATATGTAGTGGTGGATGGGTTGAGTGATGACGGATAGTGATGTATGTTGTGAGTTGTGACTGACGGTGATAGCTAGGATATGTAGTGGTGGATGGGTTGAGTGATGACGGATAGTGATGTATGTTGTGAGTTGTGACTGACGGTGATAGCTAGGATATGTAGTGGTGGATGGGTTGAGTGATGACGGATAGTGATGTATGTTGTGAGTTGTGACTGACGGTGATAGCTAGGATATGTAGTGGTGGATGGGTTGAGTGATGACGGATAGTGATGTATGTTGTGAGTTGTGACTGACGGTGATAGCTAGGATATGTAGTGGTGGATGGGTTGAGTGATGACGGATAGTGATGTATGTTGTGAGTTGTGACTGACGGTGATAGCTAGGATATGTAGTGGTGGATGGGTTGAGTGATGACGGATAGTGATGTATGTTGTGAGTTGTGACTGACGGTGATAGCTAGGATATGTAGTGGTGGATGGGTTGAGTGATGACGGATAGTGATGTATGTTGTGAGTTGTGACTGACGGTGATAGCTAGGATATGTAGTGGTGGATGGGTTGAGTGATGACGGATAGTGATGTATGTTGTGAGTTGTGACTGACGGTGATAGCTAGGATATGTAGTGGTGGATGGGTTGAGTGATGACGGATAGTGATGTATGTTGTGAGTTGTGACTGACTGTGATAGCTAGGATATGTAGTGGTGGATGGGTTGAGTGATGACGGATAGTGATGTATGTTGTGAGTTGTGACTGACTGTGATAGCTAGGATATGTAGTGGTGGATGGGTTGAGTGATGACGGATAGTGATGTATGTTGTGAGTTGTGACTAACTGTGATAGCTAGGATATGTAGTGGTGGATGGGTTGAGTGATGACGGATAGAAAGAAAGAAAGAAAGAAGAAAGAAAGAAAAATATTTATTTCAGTCTCTACAGCATATTTAAAAAGTAATAACTTATAACTACTTATATACTAATTATAAAAACAAAGACTACTGCTAATGATAAAGGTAAATATTTAAAATACTGTAGTAGACCGAAAAGGTTCTACCTCAGCATAAGCTGCAGCACAGAGGTGCTACAGCGCTGGTTTTCAGGCAAAACCATTTCGTTGAGCACGGGCCGCCACGACACATACAAACACATAATAAATATCATTATTTTTGAATATGAGATAATATTAACAATAAAAATACATAGTAAGCATAAGAATAAAAAAAAAATAAATAAAAATTAGGCAGAAATAAATATATTATAACCAAAAATAACAATAAATAACCAAATTCTCAAATCCAAAAAATTTGTATACACACATATACAAACAAATATGGTTACCCTCATCTCGCATCTATAAATTTACGGGTGTGTTCACGCAAGTTTCTTTTAGTGTGGCTGTAGTTCTGAAACATTAACACAGTAACAACAGCATATAGATTGACAAACTACAAGGATGCCTTTTGTTTTCTAAGCAAATAGTCTTTAAATTTAAGTTTGAAAGTTTTAACCGTTTTTATTTTGCGTAATGGAGGTGGCAGATCGTTCCAGCAACGGGTTGCAGCAAATTTGAAACTGCCACGGAATGCTGTCGTTCTGTGCCTCTGTGTTATTAACATGTAACTTGACGCCCTGGTGTTTACTTTATGATAATTTTTTGACCATGACAACTTACTGTATAAATACTCTGGTTGTTTTGAAACAATCACGTCGAAAAGAAGAGTAGCTAGATGAAGTTGCCTGCGAGCAGTCATCTTCATAAGATTACCGCTATTTAAAAATGGGGTTACATGAGCTCGAGGAGGAATATTAAAGCAGAATCGTGCACAGGCGTTTTGCACTCTCTGGATTAATTTCTCGGTTTTACCGAGGATACAAGTACCGTACACAGTGTCAGCATAATTGAGCTTTGACAGAATGAGTGACTCGCACAGCATGACACGCATATCCACACTTAAATACTGGCGAATTTGGTACAGTAGCTTGAGTCTGTAAAAGCAATTTCGTATCGCATCGAGTACATGAGTTTCGAACCGCAAGTGTCCATCAAACATAACCCCCAAATTACGCGCTTCTTGCACTTGTGCAATTGGATGACCATTAATTTTAATGTCCACACTTTGACATTTTTTTAATATATTTCTGCTACCGGCAATAATAAATTTACTTTTATCAGGGTTCAACCTTAAGCAATTTCTTTCTGACCACTTTGAAATCCTCTCGAGGTCTTCGCTTATTTTATTTACAGCCTCTCCTATATTTTTTGGATGAAAAGAGTGATACAGTTGGAGATCGTCAGCGTAAAGATGATATTTCGAGTAAACTAAACAATTAGTGATATCACATGTGTACAGAATAAAGAGGAGCGGTCCAAGGACGGAACCCTGAGGAACGCCTCTGTTAATCAGTCTGGGAAGAGATGTCATATTGTTATTTATTTATTGATAGTGATGTATGTTGTGAGTTGTGACTGACTGTGATAGTTAGGATATGTAGTGGTGGATGGGTTGAGTGATGACGGATAGTGAGGTATGTTGTGAGTTGTGACTGACTGTGATAGATAGGATATGTAGTGGTGGATGGGTTGAGTGATGACGGATAGTGATGTATGTTGTGAGTTGTGACTGACGGTGATAGCTAGGATATGTAGTGGTGGATGGGTTGAGTGATGACGGATAGTGATGTATGTTGTGAGTTGTGACTGACGGTGATAGCTAGGATATGTAGTGGTGGATGGGTTGAGTGATGACGGATAGTGATGTATGTTGTGAGTTGTGACTGACGGTGATAGCTAGGATATGTAGTGGTGGATGGGTTGAGTGATGACGGATAGTGATGTATGTTGTGAGTTGTGACTGACGGTGATAGCTAGAATATGTAGTGGTGGATGGGTTGAGTGATGACGGATAGTGATGTATGTTGTGAGTTGTGACTGACGGTGATAGCTAGGATGTGTAGTGATAGATGGGTTGAATGGTAACAGATGGTGATTGACGGGATGATTAGAACGAGTGTTGTTAATATAGTACGATAATTAAATAATATTATGGTTAGTGTTATGTTTCATTACTCCACACATAAACCACACTCACAATAAGTTAGTTATTTTTTATTTAACTATCAAAACATTAACTAGAAATAATTTATGTGACAAAACAACGTTTACCGGATGGGTCAGCTAGTACATATATATATATATATATATATATCTGTATATATATATATATATATATATATATATATATATATATATATATATATATATATATATACATATATATATATATATATATATACACTAGCAACCCGCCCTCGCTTCGCTTCGGTTTCAGTGGCCTTAACCCGCGTGGTTCCTAATCCCGTGGGAATACCGGGATAAAATATAGACTATATTACTCCTTGATATTATAGCTTTCTCATGGAGAAAGAATTTTTGAAATCGGTGCAGCCGTTTTGAAGATTACGAGGAACAAACAGATAGACAAAAAAAAATACAAAGCGATTTTTAGGTATATGTATAGTAAAAATAACCGTATGAGCATGAAAAATGCCTATTATTTCGACATTACAAACAGACGCTCCAATTTTATTTATTGGTGTAGATAATATGTCATGTTCTATGTATACATATGTATATACGAGTATTGTATTGTTCAACATTGTGTGTCTAGAGTTGTTAATGACTCACCGAGCAGACCATTATTGACCTGGAGCCATTACCAACTATCAGCCCAAATAGCGACTGAACAATAGCTTTAAGAAAAAAATTGTTGTATTTTTTTTATTGCCAACGGTGGCAAACGAGCAAGCAGCACACCTGATGGTAAGTGATACTGCCGCACATGGACCTTTGCAATACCAGGGGCAAAGCCAGTTCGTTGCCTACCGTGAAGAAAATACTCTTCTTAAACCTCGTTTAAAGAAGGACATGTCATAGCGCTCGGGAAACACAGCAGCAGGTAGTTCATTCCAGAGCTTGCACGTACGTGGGAGATATGATCGCTGGAAACGTACAGTTGAAGACCATAACGTTTCCAGGTGAAATGAATGAACCCTGCTACGATGTCGAGTGGTACGTTGGTAGAATGGTGACGGTGGTACCACGTCAAACAGTTCCTCGGAG
The DNA here is from genome assembly GCA_032191425.1 of Lymantria dispar. Lineage (NCBI taxonomy): Eukaryota > Metazoa > Arthropoda > Insecta > Lepidoptera > Erebidae > Lymantria > Lymantria dispar. The sequence goes on from CM063452.1 coordinate 272,609, forward strand.
CGGATTGGAGTCGCTGGAGTCGATTGGTTGTCTGTAAAGTCGGTTGACAAATAAGAATACTGCTATGACTGCCTATTTTGCATATGTAGAATCTGTACTAAGATATGCTATAGCGATGTGGGGAAACGGTACAGATATAATTAAAGCATTTATTGCACAAACAAGATGTGTTCGTTCCTTATGTGGGATTGCACCAGATGTGTCCTGCCAGCCCCATTTTAGAAAATTAAAAATATTATCACTGTCATGTATATATATTTTTGAATGTGCAGTATTTACCAAAATGAATATAGCAATATATACGTCAGCGGGATGTATTAGAGGAAATAATCGAAATCCAAATCGATTGGTACTGGAAGTGGTTCCGAAAAGTAGTCGAATGCAAAAAAAATGTTACGTGATGTGCAGAAATATTTATAATAACATTCCAGAAGAAAATAGATTACTGGTAGTAAGTTCTTTTAAGGTAACTCTAAAAAAGTGGCTCCAAGAAAAGGCATTTTACTCAGTTAATTAATTTTTGACGTATAAAGAGTAAGCAGAATGGAATGAGGCATGTAGTTTAAAATAATTGCATGCTGTTATTTAATGGCCAAATAGGTGATCCAATTTCAAATATTCCTTAAGACCATGTACACCCTATTACTGAGCAAATAAAAAAATTTAATTTGAATTTACAGACGATATTTTTATGTGATAACATCAAAGAAAACGTTCATGAAAAATTGTATACTTTTATGAATTGATTTAAATTATTATCATTGAATTATCATTATGTTGTATAATAAAAAAAAGTTATTGTGTGCTTTTATGAAACCACGGTAAAAGTGAAAATTTTTTCGCATTACACAAAAAGAAATAGCAACATTTACATTAAACACTGATAAAAATAAACAAATAGCGTGGAGCACTGAGCGTGGCACAAGTGAGTAATGGTCTATACGCTGCACGGTCAGCTGATGCGAACCATAGACGTTGCCTTTTTTTTTTTTGGTGGTGTGTTGCGGTCAGCGCGCTCCTCGCACCACTCCGTCCGGGGCGACAGAGGGGCGTAAGCACACACACCCGCAACCCACCCACGACGCACGTCGCCTCGTTGGTGGGCCGACCACCGGAGGGGGGTTACTTGACGTCAGTGGTCGGCCCGACGGAATACCCCCGATCGCCGGCGGCGGATCATAGACGCCGCCATATTGGCCTCGGCTGCTCTGTCGAGCGCCTTTCATTTTACTCCTACTCCGCTGCCGACCGTCACGCAACATGCAATAGATGGACGAAAAAGTTTGAGGTGATGTAATAAAAGTTTCCCTTTAAAATTACATTTTTTTTCGATTTTATATTTATTTCGATTCTTTAATTCGAATATTTTTTTGAAGATAGACAGGTGCGTAAAAGTCGCACACTAAGTTGTGCCTCTCGCTTTCACGCTCGGTTCAGGTGGAACGTGACAAATTTTCGTGCGTGCAGCCGGCTTTCATCATCATTCGAGTATTAAATGTTATAAACATGCGTCAGTTCCACGGCGTGTTTTATCAATAATACGAGTGTGAGCACAACACATGCGTGTACATTTTAGTGCGAAACTTATAATAGAAAAGAAAACATAATTGTACAATTAACGAATAATTAAAAAGTCGTTAAAGCTAGTGCACGGTTACGGAGCTTAATTAAAGCTCGAGAGTTACATACTACAGTAATAAAAGTGCTCACTTTGTGCTACAAATAAATTTTTGTCGCGGCGGCAAATAGACAGCAAAATGCCAATGTTTAACTAAATACATTTTTAAATACGAATTTGTATATGTAGATATTGTAGGGGATGTAAGATTAGGCTAAATAATGATTGTGCCAATTTATATCTATATAAGTAATAGGGGATACCTAAACTGCATTTCTCCGTGTGGTGACGGAATAAGAATACAATTCACCACTCCCTATCTTACCCGTGGATGTCGTAAAAGACGACTAAGGGATATAATACTCATGTAATATCTATGCAATAGAACGGAAACTTGAACTTTTCAAGTTATTTGTGACACTTAAATGTATTACTTATGTTATTCAAGTAGGCATCTATACATCCATACTAATATTATAAATGCGAAAGTAAGGATGTTTGTTTATTTGTTTGTTTGTAACGCTTTCACGCTTAAACCACCGAACCAATTTCAAAAATTCTTTCACCAATGGAAAGCTATAATATCAGGGAGTAACATAGGCTATATTTTATCCCGGTATTCCCACAGGAACGGGAACTACGCCGCGGGTAAAGCGACTGAAACCGAAGCGAAGCGAGGGCGGGTTTCTAGTATGAATATATACATATAGGGCGGTAGGTAGAAATACTTTTCCAATATTTTGTAGTTTAACAGTCGTGGATAATTAGAATATATAATGTACAAAAAACAATAAAATATAACAGTTAAAGAAATTTCAGAAATGTCTGTGAGAGATTTCAGAATGTCGAGAGTTTAAGTAAAACACTATTTCAACAATACGCAGTATAAACGCATTTAACTTATCACTAAATCCATTCAATTGCACTTATGTGATACACACAGAACTATTTATCAGCTGTATATACTGCTATAAACATGTCGGTGACGCGAACGCGCGAGATTTCACCCACACAAAAAATGTCTAAGGCGCACGGACCACTACGTGCGCCTGTCATGAGCATGTCGGTGACGCAAACCCACAAGACTTGCCCCTACACTCATGAGCATGTCGGTGACACAAACCCACAAGACTTGCCCCCACACTCATGAGCATGTCGGTGACACAAACCCACAAGACTTGCCCCCACACTCATGAGCATGTCGGTGACACAAACCCACAAGACTTGCCCCCACACTCATGAGCATGTCGGTGACACAAACCCACAAGACTTGCCCCCACACTCATGAGCATGTCGGTGACACAAACCCACAAGACTTGCCCCTACCATCTATGCGGCTAAAGAAAACAAACTTCAAAAATTACAGTTCCTTTATCACACACTTGACACGCGGCTCTATTAAAGTTAAAATATTCATGAATACTTCTGTCCGAGGTATATTGGCGTTTAAATATTGCAAGAGCGAATCTGATGTACTATACTTAGTAGTACTCCACTGGTATGTTAATAATTATGATATCTCCTATGTATCGATTGATAAATTAATTCAGAAAACAATAGCACTTATAATTTGATATTTGACAAGAGAGCGCTGTGGAGTGAACGAAGAACAAAAAGACAAAGATTAAAAAGGTATGTTGAGGTAGTTTAGACATGTAGAAAGAATGAGTGAAGAGAGAATGACGAAGCAAGTATAAAATTAAAGAGTGAATGGGACGGTTACAAGAGGAACACCACGCCGTAGGCTTCTGGATCATATTGGAGATGTGGTGGTAAAAGGTCATGTTAAGAGCGACGACAGTATATCAGGATTGTGGCTTGTGGCAATCCGTAGTCTCTGTTCACCCCTCTGGGAAGTAGCCGTGAGGTTATGTATGTATGTAATTTAATATTTGTTCTTTTCAACAAAAATTCTTGGCCGTTGCTGTATATTAATACGTTTTGGACTATTGTAAGTTGGTACAGGGCGGGCGGCGCTAATCGCCCGCCCTAATAAAATATTCGTTAGGAGGGAGGGGAGTTTCAACTTATTTATTTTAGGTGTAACAATATCAGTTCTGCGACTGTGGCGAGGTTGTTGACCCCGCCGGAGCGTCATCACGCGACAAACATCTACAGTCTACACTAATGAGCGTCGCCTTCAAAAATATAACGTTGTGATAAGGTTTTTGTCGAACCGACAACCGTTGGGGAACAAAGGTTCTCGAGTAGCGACCACGAACCGGACGACGTAGGGTAGGGCGACCCCCTACTAGGTGGATTGATGACATCTTGGAAGTAGCAGGTAACCGTTGGATGCAAGTGGCTCAGGACCGTTCCGAGTGGCATCCTCGTGGGGAGGCCTATGTCCAGCAGTAGACGTCTATAGGCTGATAGATGGATGGATTTAAGGTAGCATTAATTGGAGCGCAACGGGTACCGCAGGGATGAAAGGTATATATATATATATATATATATATTAACTATATAACAGTTTATTAAGTTTGCGTGTGGTAACTAAGTAGGAATACAATTCACCACTTCCTATCTTATCCGTGGGTGTCGTAAAAGACAACTATGAGATATAATATGCAAATGACATCGATGCAAGAGAAGAAAAACTCGCCAGCATGCTCGCAGTACAACAGGAGAGGAATTTGTTTTAATTAGGACCTTCTACTTCTTTTTTGTCCTGGCAATCAGCTACGAATACGAGCCATTTTTGCCAGTGTGGAGTTATAATTATCTTTTCAAGTTCCCAGTTTCTTCATGTCAGTAATGGTCTGTCAGTAAGTCAAAGTGTCGCCCTCAACAGTGTAATGGCCACTGTTAAGGATATCTTCTGAGAATTTTGGTGGAAGTACAAAGGTATGTATAGCAGTTTTATATCATATTCACTACACCTCAGCAGTTTTGCCGCTATATATTACATAAAATGCCATCAAGATTATTTAATATAACACACTAAGATTAAAACACTAAGATATTGAATATAATACAAGAACACCACATGACACTTCAGATTCCCGCCAAAAACTCTAATTAGGACCTATATAATACCTAAGACTAGTGGTGGTCGTTGAATGAACGAACAGTTTTTTTCGACTGTTTCTTTGCTGTGAACTAATAGACCAGTTTATAGTTCGCGAATCGGTCGTCACATCAACGAATGACACGCGAACGCGAATATATTTTTTATTGTGTAAATAAGCTAGGACTTTTTATTAAGTTTAAATACGCCAGGTTCATAATATTTAACTTAAATAATTTAATCTTATTATTTCCTATTAGCTATCTAAAAAAATAAACCTGCCAGTCCTAAGCCTGGAAAAAGCATGAAGGGGAGTTCATTTCAACATGCTCGTAAATATTAAATATTGCTGTCTAATAAAATTCGTTGAAATTTACGTTGTCCTTTACCAAGGGACGATCAACGTACGTCATAATATAAACTAAACGCCTCGTCTTGTCTAAGCGTCTATGACATAAACTAGTCGAAAATTAGACTGTTTTTTCAACTAGTTTATCATCGACGATAAACGGTCTCGTTGTGTCGACTGTAAAATCGTCGACGACCCACTACTGTCTAGGACTAGAAAAAATACATTTATGTATAAATGTAGCGACCAGTGTGTGTTACCAGTGATGACTTACGGCACGGAAACGTGGTCCCTAAATGTAGGCCTCATAACAAGGCTCAAAGTCGCTCAGCGTGCTATGGAACGGGCTATGCTCGGGATTTCTCTGCGAGATAGAATCCGGAATACAGAAATCCGCAGAAGAACAGGTGTAACCGACATAGCACGAAGAATTAGCACGCTGAAGTGGCAATGGGCAGGCCACATCGCTCGACGAACCGACAACCGCTGGGGAAGAAAGGTTCTCGAGTGGCGACCACGCATCGCACGACGCAGTGTAGGACGCCCCCCCACTAGGTGGACCGACGACCTAGTGAAAGTTGCTGGGCGTCGTTGGATGCAGGCGGCACAGGACCGCACATTGTGGCGCAATATGAGGGAGGCCTACGTCCAGCAGTGGACGGCAATAGGCTGAAATGATGATGATGATGATGATGATAAATGTAGCGATAGGTATAGGTATACCTATGGCTAGGAAAAAAAGGTTGTAGCAATAAATAAAAAACTGCGAATTCTATGCAAACACGTCTCACCAGCGTGGTATCATCATCATCATCGCAGCCCACATACGTCCCACTGTTGGGCTTGGGCCTCCTCCACAATGGGAGGGAATTTGACCTACTATACCATGCTGGTCAGACATGTTGGTATAGGGTTTCATTTCGAGTTTTCCTTCTCTTGCACAGATCTTATGTGCATATTATATCCCTTAGTCGTCTTGTACGACATCCACGGGCAAGATAGGGAGTGGTGAATTGTATTCTTACTCCGTCACCACACGGATATTAGCGTGGTATATTAAGTTATATTCCCTCCCACTATAGAGGAGGCTCGAGTCCAACAGTGGGATTATAATTTTTTTACTAAATGCATATGAGAGTATAATATGATACTTCTGACAGACTATATTAAAATGTTCGTCTGTCATTCGAATTTTTTTATAGCAAATGGTGGCAAACGAGCTGACAGTACACCTGATGGTAAGTGATGCGCGCGAACCTTTGTTGGGCCGTCGCCAACCGTGAAGAAAATAAAAGGAGTATAGATGCGTGCAACGAGGTTCGGGGATACTGATAGCGTCATCAAAACCTACCACACGCAAACACCCTCAGTGGGGCCCCCGGCACTCTCGCTCATAGGGACACGAAAAAAGTACTGATATTTTTGGGTATCGAGTACTTGTGTTTCGATACTTTCTATTCGATACTTTTACTCAATGAGTACTTTTAGGCAGGTATCGTATCTAACAAATTGTAGAAAGTATTCAAAGTATCCATGATAAACATGACCTTATGGCTCATGCTTATGGTAACGCCATCTAGTTAAAACGTAATGAACCTTCTGAAAAGTGGCTGGACATATTTTAATCCGAGCACAGACGGAAAAAATCCTAAAAAAAAAAGGTAATCAGTACTCGATACTTTGTAGTATCGTTACTTTTTCTTCGATACTACTCATAAGTACAGTATGGATACTTTCGTTGCGATATCGTGTCTCTACTCGCTCACCGAACGCAGCGCAGTAACAAATTGTTAGTACTCAGACCGGGCCGCGGCTGTAGACAGACAACTGCCAAGAGTGTGGTCCTACCACTACTATTCGATATTGTGGATAAGATAATTATATGATTAATATATAATTGTAACAGTACCTATATAATACAGTACAACTCACGTCGTTCAACTATAATTGTTCGTATCAAACTTGCAACTATATACAATCTTATATCTTTAAACGAGAAATTATTATATAAACAGAGTGTATCAGGTTATGGGGCAACTGGTTAAAAGGGAGCTAGGCAATGGTGGTAGGAACCCATAGAAAAAAGGGAGCCGTCGCTCAGGACGCCTGACAGATGTGAAACATCGAAAATATTTTGTACGAGTAGAGACACGGTATCGAATATAAAGTATCGATACTGAACTCATGAATAGTATCGAAAGATAAGTAACATACTGTTTAAAGTATCGAGTACTTTTATTTACTTTATCTTTAGGTATCGAGTACTTTTCTTTCGATACCGATACATTTGGATTTCGATATTTTAGTCAATAAGTACTTTTTGGTAGGTGTCGTATCGAATAAATTATCCATTTTAAAATTGACTTTACGACTCATATTTATGGTAACGTCATTTAGTACAAACGAAATGAACCTTCTAAAACGTGGCTTGAAATAATTTGCAATTTATAAACCAGAAATAGCGACATCTATCGAGCAAACGACCAACTCTAAGCTACAATATATTTTTTACAACTCTCTAATCCTGTAATGATAATAAGACAAGCTGTTTAAAGTGAGTCAAAATCCAATTCTTAAGGAGTTGGTGACATACAAACAAATAAATACACAGCTGAAACTAATAAAAGCCTATAAAAAATGAAATGCTTTCATCCGTTCACAGACATTCTTTTCGAACGAAGAGTGTGATTTAGGAAACAGAAATGGCGGCATTTATCGAGCTAACGACCAACTCTCAGCTTCAATATATTTAATAAAGAAATTTTTAATCCTGTAATGATAATAAGACAAGCTATCTAAATAATTTTAACGTCATTGGTCCTCCTTAAATTTTCAACTTTTAAATGAAATTTGACTGTTTAAAGTGAGTCAAAATCCAATTCCTATGAAGTCGGTAATATACAAAGAAATAAATATATATACACCTGAAACTAATAAAAGCCTATAAAAAACGGGTTTCGTAGCTGAAAGTAAACAAAATACCATACCTACTGGTATATTTATATTACCAAGTTAGAGAATTTTACATTAATTTATAAAACAAGTATATATGCATAAAAGAACATTAGATTACGACAGGAACTAATACGATAAAACTAAGGCATAAAGTATTAATAAAATATCGCGATTTTTTTCCAAAAAATGATGATTTTTATTCAATAAACATTTATTTTCATTAACATACATTATAAGTAACAATTTACTTTGAGTTCACTAGATGGCGTTGTACAAACTTTTAAATCGCACTATGGTTTCATTACAAAAATGTAGGTATATGCATCCAAATATTTATTTAATATCGCGGGTTGAGAGCCCTCAGCGCTCACCCACCAGTCCGGGTAAAGTTGTCACAGCCATCTGAGGCTAACAACTAAGTCACACAAAAAAAAAATATTTAATAAATAGGGGACCGCGAGGCGTGGCGTTAAACGCCACGCGATGATCACGGTCACCCTCGCCTATAGATGTTTCACATCAAAAATTTGAACTAAAAATATCGATTCGTTAAGAAATTAGAGACATGTAAAGTTTTCAATTTTGTCATCGCTTTTTCGTGTAAATCTGATTGAAATGTATAAAGTCAATGATACTTAATACGCAACATATTCATACTTTGTTAAATATTCATTAGAAATTGAATAAATCAATGATTACGTTCACATAAGCAAGACAAACTTCGCTTTAAAACAGCTGATCGGCCTATGATCGTTGACCGCTTGCCGTACATGCCTACATAATACATAACATTTAAAGCATAGACTCTTAGACACATTTTTTTGAAATCACTATAATTTTTATGTTATATTGTTTTTTGTGTAATGTACATTCTAATTACGATCTATGACCGTTAAATTACAACATATTTGAACAGTTGTCCCATAACCTGATACATCCTGTATATATATATATTTTTAGAATCTCAGAAACGGCTCCAACGATTTTGATGAAATTTGGCATACTAGAGGTTTCGAGGCCAAAAAATCGATCTAGCTATGTTTTATTTATAGAAAATGTTGTTTTGTCGGTGTTTTTAGCTAATCAATACAATGACACAAAATGTCAATAGAATATGGATTCAAATTTCGACGTCGACGTCAAAAGTGACGATAGCGTGGTGACAAAGTCGTTCAATTTTTTTTTTTGTTTTGTGTTGGAATTCAAACAGCGTGGGATCGAATCTCGATGTTATTATTATTTTCTTTTTGTAATTTTTGATATTTTTTTTTTTCATTATTAACTTTTTATTTTTTATTAATAGGTATATATCTAAATAAATTCGAAAAAAATACAACAAATATATAACGGTTAACCAGATATTGTATATATATATATATATATATATATATATATATGTATGTACGTATGTATGTAGTGAAAGAAACACAATAGGAAGTGGCCGCGAGGCGCATCTCACGAATAATTAGAAACAATGCGAGATCCAGGCCGCTCGGGCCTAGCGCCCCGCCCCGCCCGAGCGGCCCGCGGCTTTCGGTATAAAGACGGCACAATATACGGCCCTTAGCCGCTCGTTCACTATAATACAAATGGTCCATTTTTATTTCAGTCTAAACAAAGCATGTTGTTCTATAGTGACGTATGTCGCGTACATGTCGGTTAGATATGACGCATGTCTGTCGCTACAATCGTTTATAGTATGGTCATTTATGCTTTACGGTCTCATTGACGGGACGATTCGACGGCGGTAAAAGTATTACGAATCCCTTTGTGTTTGTTACATATATATGTATATATCCATCATCACAGCCCACATACGTCCCAATGTTGGGCTCGGGCTTCCTCCGCAATGAGAGGGAATTTGACCTACTACACTATGCTGGTCAGACATGTTGGTATAGGGTTTCATTTCGAGTTTTTCTTCTCTTGCACAGATGTTATGTGATATTATATACTTAGT